>CM033328.1:13466026-13471026 GCA_019359835.1 Pharus latifolius
ATTAGGCAAGAGGATAGCAAGTTAGAAATTCTGTTTCGGTAGGACATGTATTTCTATTACTATGAAATTCATAAATGAAAACGAAGTAGTTAATGGGAGGGCTACCATTATCCTTTTTCTTGTATGTGTTCCTAAGAGAAGGAATTTGTCCATTTCATGTTTCGAGGTCTCAAAAAAAGGGCGTGGAAACAGATAGGAACTCTTGAATGGAAATTGAAAAGAAATGTAGCCCCAGTTCCTTCAGAAATGGTAAGATCTTTGGCGCAAGAAGAAGGGGTGATCCATATCATCTTGACTTGGTTCTGCTTCCCCTCTTTTTTTAAGAATACCGAGTCGGGTTCTTCTCCTACCAGTATCGAATAGAACATGCTGAACAAGATCTTCTTCATGGAAAACCTGCTCGATTTAGATCGGGAAAATCGTACAGATTTTATGAAACCATGTGCTATGGCTCGAATCCGTAGTCAATCCTATTTTCGATAGGACCGGTTGACAATTGAATCCAATTTTTCCCATTATTTTACTATCCATAATAGTGCGGAAAGAAGGCTCGCAGGAAGAGTGGCCTTGAGTTTCTCGACCCTTTGCCTTAGGATTAGTTAATTCTCTTTCTCGATGTGACGGGGAAGGGATATAACTCAGCGGTAGAGTGTCACCTTGACGTGGTGGAAGTCATCAGTTCGAGCCTGATTATCCCTAAACCCAATGTGAGTTTTTTCTATTTTGACTTACTCCCCCGCCACGATCGAATGGGAATGGATTAGAGGCTTGTGGGATTGACGTGATAGGGTAGGGTTGGCTATACTGCAGGTGGCGAACTCCAGGCTAATAATCTGAAGCGCATGGATACAAGTTATCCTTGGAATGAAAGACAATTCCGAATTCACCTTGTCTACGAATAAGGAAGCTATAAGTAATGCAACTATGAATCTCATGGAGAGTTCGATCCTGGCTCATGTAACACCCTGGTTTTGGGGGTGAAAAGTTTTTGCATAAAAACCCTGCATGCATGTATCTTTGTAGTAGTAGCCAGATCAGCTAAACCCTAATCTCTCTCAAACCCTAAAAATCCCCAAATCTATTATCTAGATCCAGATCAAGATCCGATCATCCAGACTTAACCTACCAGTTATTCTGGAGATAAAAGTCTTCAGGAGGCAGATTGAATTCTAACCCTAACCCCCAGTATCTAAGTCTCTTTCTGTTTTCGAAAACAGGAAATCCAGATTTACCCTAAGTACCCCAGTTTCCAGATAATTGAGTTATCTTGATTTAACCCTATCCAGACTCAAGTATCCCCTGGAATATGTTCCTAGGTATGTCCTCAACTAACTCCAAAAAGTTGGGAACCAGATTAATTCATCTGAACACTTTTCGCAGGAAGGTCCAAATTTTACTGCGAATAGGTCCTTTTCTGTTTACTGGAGGCCTGAAAAGGCTAAAATCCTCGAATCAACTCAAACTCCAGAATTTCTTCAGGAAACACCTTCCAAATACTATTTGATACAGATCTCCCTTTTGATCAGACTTCCAAAACTCTCTCCAATCACCAGAAGTCGAGATCGACAAAACCCAGATCTGTTTTACCCTAATTTTACCCTATTTTCGAAAATAGGTGAAATCCCTCAAATCTTATCAAACTTTCTCCAAATTTGAGCTAAATGAGTATTAATAGAAATATTATACTCAGCCATTAAATCAAATTCCAAATTGAACCTCTTTAAGACCAGATTTGCAATTTAGTCCAAAACCCATCAAAAATCATCACAACCAGGCCCCTGGTTCGACCACGAGCTACTGTTCATCACCTGACCACTCAGTTCGACTTCGACCAGGCGCTCAATCGACCACAGCAATCGGTTTCGAGCACGAGCACAGGAGCTTTGACCTCACCGCTGCTACTGCTCCTTCGACCGTTGCTACGCCGTGAGCTCCTAGCCATTGATCACCAGCAAAGCCATCTTAGCCGCTGCCTCGTCGCCACGTGGAGGGTTCCTGTTCGCCACTGTGGATCGCCTTCTCCAGCACCGGCAAGATCTTGCTCTCCCGCGTTGCGCCCGACAGCCACAGCAAAATCGTGCCACGTTGCGGCCATGCCACGATTGAGCTTCACTTCACCATCTCTTCATCGCAGTGACAGCAGCGCAGCCGACACGACCGGTGAAGACGTCGTTTCGCCGCCTATCTTCGCCGCCGGTCACTTCCCAGTCAATTCAAGCCGGCTTCAACTCCCCGTGAAATTGTAGACGTTGGGAGCCCCCACAGCCTCGCCTATTTAAACCCCCTGGCCTAAGCAACCATCTTACACCCCTTCACACCAACAATCAGTAAAACTCGCCGTCTTCTTCGTCTTCTTCGGCGAGCTCGAGAAGAGGCTCACGGTGCCAGGCCAATCCACTGCACCGAGCTCCAAATTGAAGCTACCAGTAAGTAACTCTCATCCACTTACCTGTCTAGTAGCAGCCAATTGAACTCTATCGCACCTCATCGCCGGGAATTGCTGATTTTCCCCGACAACTCCGGCGAGCAATTAATCCCTAACTAAGTCAAATTAGCTCTCGAGCCTGTGATCAAACATGATCAGTGGACTGTGTAGAACACATCTAAGCAACCAGAATCACCAATTTCGCTAAAATATGAAAAACCCCAAGTTTACACCTTGCATGCAAACTGGAACTCGCCGTTAAGCTTCTGTGGTGATTTTCCAGTTAAATTGACTTCACACCTAGCGTTGTTATGCCTCAGAGACCCTCCTCAAGCAAGGACTCGAGTTCAATTGCCCTAGAACAGAAATGCCCAAATCAGGATTGAGTTCATTTCTCCTCCAGCCAATATCTTCTAAATTCAGCCACTCCAGCTCAAAGCACCTTGCCATTTAGATATTTTGGACCATTTTGAGCAACTTTGTCTTCTACCACGACCCCTAATTCGGCCTAGAACAGGAGTTATGGCTATGCCCTAGTTGCTGTACTGTTTGTGCTGCAGGTACTCCAGACCAGTCAACTTCTTCGCTGGTTTTCATCACTTTCCAGCCACCTCCTGCCTTAGATCCTGTTGAGACATTTGTTCCTACTACAAATACCTAACTACCAGACAAAGTGGTGCATCATTTGGAGCCCTGAGTCAAAAGATAAGGCTAACCCTAGTTTCTGGCCATGTCAACCCTATGCCAGACTGTGTCAGCCAGTGGCATTGAGCCTTTTCACCCACTTCCAGCCATGCGCTTTGAAAACAACCTTGTCCCTTAGACTCCTGATGTTGTGATCTACACTTTTCTCTACTGTCGTAACTTGAGTTGAGCCCTCTATCACCCATCGACCTTATGTCGATGCCTTGAACCGAATGCCAACCTAAAGACATTCGCTGTTCTTGGGCGAACCAGTCACCACCTTGATATTACCCTGATATTTTGGAACCTTGTAAACCTTAACAGCTAATTTTAACCCTGATTTCCATAGTTTAACTCTAATCGCTTCCAAGCCTTGTATTCCCAGAGTGTTTCTATCTTGCATTATTGCATGTAATGGGTTAGTAAGAATAGAATGAATTGTAACGCCTGTTTGCTTGTTTGATCTTGTTTAGAGCAAGAGTCCGGGGTTGAAGATCTTGTCGCTGAACCATCATCAACTGCTGATACTTACAACGCGGAAGGCAAGTCATACTTTGATCATATTGAAACCCATATTTTATGAATTGCTATGCTATTCCATGAGTAGATATCTCATTAATATTGCATGTGTTGAGATCAATGATATTATGGCAGTGATAGATTGAATACTTGAGGAATGTGAACTTGTTAAGATAGCAAGCCACGAACTAATAAAAGTATAAACATGTACATTTATATTCATGAAATAGAACCCCTAGCCGTGACCAGTATTTTGGTATGGAATGGTGGTAGCACTGGAGGTGCTTGGCTGCACTGGATGTGCAGGCACTGAAGGTGCATGGTTTGTGGTATGATCTGGTCACTGGCATGTAAGGACTAGAACCTTGTGTTGTGCGTCTAGTGGCATGAAAAACGTACCAACCACTTACCTGGTATGGGACAGGCGCAATCTAGTAGCTTTCTTGGTATTAGCAGTTCCCTGCATGGCTTGTCGATCCGGTTTCTCGCGTGGAAACTGGTGGGACGCAGTTCGTCCATGAGTGGTGTGAGATCAGAAAAATTATGAGAGGATAAGGTGTAAAGGAGGAAGACGCCCTACGCCAGATTAAGTCGTGCGCGACTGTAATCAAAAGAGGTTATGTGTCCTGCGGGAACATAGACCCAGGCTAGGAAGTAAGGCAGTGGGGAGGACCCACAACGGTACTTGGGACGGTATTGTCCATTTACCGGGCAGGGATACTGTTAATACTAGACTGCAAAACGTTGTGTGATCTCGGCCTTGTCACATGCGTATAAGTCGCATGGAGTTGGCCCGACTTGAAAGTCGAGTGAAAAAGTGGATTTAAAAAGAGGTACATCTCTGCAGAGTTTAAAAATGTATTCGAATACTTCGTACTCCCGAGTTTTAGGAGTATGCCGCGGTGGATTAAATCCATGGGGTGTGACACAAGTATTGTTTTATAAACTAAAACTTGTTAGTTCAAGATTACCCAAGTGGCATGTGTTGTCACAATAAGGGGCGTTACCGTGGACTGTCATGTGTTGACGTGTCGCGGGGATACCATAATATAGAGATCATATGATAACCAAGAGGCATGTGGTTTATGCCCTAAAGTATTTGAGATACTGCTATGAGTATATGATTGAAAGGCTTGAATAAAAGTAGTGTGATATGAGGTTATATCGCCTTGGATATGGGATATATGTATCACCATCAATATGATTTATTTACTGCCATGGGTATGATCAGAACTTGAGTAAGAAATGAGAAAGAAATGTATTTTGGAAAAACCCTTCACTCTTTCCCCAATAGCATAGGCTCATGTCATTTTATACTGTAACTATATCTCTACCTCCCCTATGACTTGCTGAGTACATAAGTACTCACCCT
>CM033328.1:13481026-13528526 GCA_019359835.1 Pharus latifolius
TATGCGAATGATGCATAATTATTTTCGCATCGGAGGAGTAGCTGCTGATCTACCCTATGGATGGATAGATAAATGTTTAGATTTTTGTGATTATTTTTTACAAGGAGTTGTTGAATATCAAAAACTTATTACGAATAATCCCATTTTTTTAGAACGAGTTGAAGGAGTCGGTTTTATTAGCGGAGAAGAAGCAACAAATTGGGGGTTATCGGGCCCGATGTTACGAGCTTCTGGAATACAATGGGATCTTCGCAAAGTTGATCGTTATGAGTCTTACAATCAATTCGATTGGGAAATTCAATGGCAAAAAGAAGGAGATTCGTTAGCTCGTTATTTAGTACGAATCGGTGAAATGAGAGAATCCATCAAAATTATTCAACAGGCTATAGAGAAAATTCCTGGGGGGCCTTATGAGAATTTAGAAGTCCGACGCTTTAAGAGAGCAAAGAATTCCGAATGGAATGATTTTGAATATCGATTTCTTGGTAAAAAACCTTCGCCCAATTTTGAATTATCAAAGCAAGAACTTTATGTAAGAGTGGAAGCCCCGAAAGGGGAATTAGGAATTTATTTGGTAGGAGATAATAGTCTTTTCCCCTGGAGATGGAAAATTCGTCCACCAGGTTTTATTAATTTGCAAATTCTTCCTCAGCTAGTTAAAAAAATGAAATTGGCTGATATCATGACGATATAAGTGTCGACGATTCGGACTCGGAGTCCTCAGCCGAACTTATGCAGAATTTATAACTGTGAGACCTTTCAAGATGACCCTTCGGGAAGGTATGCTGAACAATAGTGAACAGGAGCGCAGAGAGTTTAGACAGGTTCGGGCCCTCGATGGTGGGAGTAAAAGCCCTACGTCCTGTTGAGATTTCACTAAGTGTGGTAAAAGGTTTACAAATGGAGGAAAAAGTCCTCACAGGCGAGGATTTTTCCTGTAAGAGTGTACAAAGATAAGCCAAAGGAGGCTTATTAAAATGCTATATGAGGTGTGCCGTAGACTTGGCTAACTTAGATGATTTTCTTCTCCCCTTTTTTGATGCTCCGTGCCATCCTTTTGTACTGTTTGAAAGGGTGCCATGTAGAGGAAACTGCATCAAACGGTTGCACGGACGGTTGGATGCGGTTTTTTGGAACTGCTCTTAACCTCCACGCAGGTTAAACACGTGTTATTCATGGATAACTGTATGTGTTAACCTTCTGACGGTTGATTCTCCACGTGTAGGAATCTTCGGGATACTTAGAATATCCTGTTGTATGGGCAACCGAAATAGATAGATCCCAAGTATCCTGATCGGCAGATGTTCTGACCGCGGGATATTGGCTGACCGCGCAATATCCCGAATGTGTAGTTCGCGTATAGCCTACGAACTTCTGACCGCGCAAGGCTTACGGTCTGACCGCGTAAAGCTGCGACCTGATCGCGTAAAGCTTGCGACCTGATCGCGTAAAGCTTGCGACCTCATGGTGATGCCCCTCAGAATAGCTTGAGTTCGCATCACCAGATACATGTCTGGTTCGAACTTGTCTTGAACCAAAAGTTTATTAGAAATGACCCGGGTGTCAATCCTCGTCAGCTAGCCCCCAAATTCGAAGTAAACGAAGAGACGTGTTTATTTCGAATTTAAAAACCGTGCATTGGATTTTTAACCCGGCCCTTTAACTTCTCCACTTAGTGGCGCACTAAGTGAAAACGGTTGGTTTTTCAAGACGAGTTCTGACATTACGTGACGGGTAATGATAGCGCCGTAGAATTGTTTTTATCTCGAGGTAAAATTGTAAATGTCTTAACAAAACCCGAGGTGTCTGGGAGGCGAACCGTCGCCCTGGTGGCTACAAATACCAGACCCCTGGACATGTAAAGATCTACAATTTCCCTCTCACGTCTAAGTCTTTTTCTTGTTATCCTGCCTCCTTCCTTTTCACATACCCCTCCCAATGGCAGATCATGAAATCATCGAGATTGAGAGCGATGAAGGGGAAATTGTCGAACAAGGGTCTCAAACGAATGAAGTCCTGTCTCCCTTAAGGAAGAAACCCAAGGTTGACGAAGGATCTTCCAGTGGAACAAAGGTGAAGAACGTAGCGAGTTTCTTTCTTCCTTCAGTTCCTTTGACCCTCCCCGTTCATGCCTCTCGGCAAGTTAGGCCTTTATCCTTAGAGAAAGATCCCATCACATTCAATTCTCCCATCCTTTTGGGTGATCAACATCCTGGTCGGCAAGCGGTGACTATCCCTCGACCAGATGATTGCCATATTGGGTTGGCGAAGCAATCTTCTGATGGGAAGGTTGCTCTTCCACCATATGATGATCTTCCTCCCAAGATGGGTGTATCAACGGGTTATGCACCGGGACAGGTAACAATTCTTCTCCCTTTTTGCTGATAATTTTAGTTAGTATGACTAACTTTTGCAAAATGCAGGAGGTAGGAGGCCCCAGCGATCAGCCTTCTGCTGCTCCATCTCTTCCTTCCGGACAGACCCTTCTGGAAGAGAAGAATGCCCTGGAGAAGAAGACCGAGGAGATGGCCTCGAAGATTCTGCGTTTAGCAGAATGTTTTGATCGATCCCGAGAAGAGGCGCACCATTTCCGTCGAGAGAGGGACTTCGCTCAGCAACAGCGAGAACTCTCTGACTTGATTAGGGACAATAGTGCGTCTGTTGTTAGGGACGATATAGATAGACTTAGGGTAGTTGCTAGTTCCCTGGGGGTTGTCAGTGTAGATCCTACTGACAACAACATGTCCCTTGGGGAACTTTGTAAACTTCTTTCGGAGCAAGTTGATGTTTTGATCGATTGCATCCCTTTTGTATGTAAAGAATGTAAGAAATAAAAGTTCTTTATTTCTCATGAAATATTCTCCACATCTTCTGTGCGAAAATATAGCCATGAACTTTACGTTTGCGACCATTCATACACAGGAAATTTTAGTTCTGCGATCAAAATCACTTTTAAGAAAAAAGCACCGCGACCTGCCCTGATTCCGCGATCAGTTTTAAAGCCGCGGTCAGAACTAAGGTTCGACCAGAGTTGGGACTCGGTCAGGATGTCACTTCGATTAGAATCGAAGTTTTAACCTAAAACACGATTTCGATAAAACCATAACCCAATTAGAAACACTTCAGTACGTTAAAAATTGGGTTACGTGATTTTTTCGAATACAATGTTCAAAGTATAAAAAGGAAAAAACATCCTCTGAAAAGTACTGAAAATTTTTCAGTCCTTTTACACTTTCAGTTTCCAAAACAAAGAAGTCTTTTTGTTTTAGATCCGACGCCTGAGTACTTTATCGGGTCCATCAGAGACAGTATCCATTATGGGAAATGAATAAAGCATTCAATGGAACGTTTGAAATGAGCCGTTTACTCATTAATGCATCGCCTTGGGTCTATAAAAAGAGCAGATGTCTTCTCAAAGAAGCCACACAGCTAAAAACCCTTATTATTCCCGCCGCTCAAAGCCCTCATCTTTTTCAGCCTTCATCTTCCCCAAATCGCCAGCTTCCCCTTTGATTCTACACCAAAGATGGCGTCCTGGAGCAGATCCATTCACCATTCTGAGGAGAGCCTGGTGGCATTAGAGAAGGAGGAGATCCTTTCTCCGCGGCTGCTCATTAACTGGCGACCTGCGGAGAAGGACCAAGAAACCCCAACTGTCCAAGAAGGCGAGTTGGTGGTTTTTGAGGAGTATTTGCGTTGCGGGTTCCGATTCCCTGAGAGTCGGTTCCTTAAGGATGTCCTTGAACATTACGGGTGGGAACTGATCAACCTCCACCCCAACACGATGCTGATCTTTGCAGTATTCCAGCACCTTTGTGAAGCCTTCGTCGGAATATATCCCAGCGTGGATCTTTTCCGATGATTTTACTTTTCGGCGTGGTCGAAGAGTACCAACGCCGCCGGATGCATCTACTTCCGGCTGAGGGATAAAAAGGAGTATCCGTCCCCACCCCTACGAGATTTCGTGCATGGGTGGCACCAAAGGTGGTTCTACTGCTCTCCACCATCCGAAAGCAGTTTATGGTTTGAAAACTCGCGACCGGAGAAGTCGAGCGAGTTAGACATTCCTCCGGCGATGAACTCGGAGCTTTCGAAGCATGCCGAGGTGATTCTTCACTTGGTCAATGAAGGATTGACGGCTCGAGATATCATTCGAGACTTCGTGAAGAACCGGGTGAGTCCTCTGCGTGAAAGGGCTCATCCGGCGTGGGAGATTAAGTCCATGGGTGATAGCACCCTGGACTACAGTCAAGGTATTTATTTCTTTGGTGCTGAACTTTCTCCTTTTTGAATTGTACAAATTCTGACTTGAGTTTGGGAACGGTCCTGCCTTCATCCGAGATTGAAAGGCGGACCAACTCCCTCCTTAGGACCTACAATTCCGATGTAGAGGGCCCTAAGGAATCACCTCGCCCGCAGAGCTTGATTCACGCGGGTGATGACCTCAGACAGGAGCGCCGAAAGGTAATTTCCTTGTTCAGCTTTGGCTTTGCAGGTCTTGTGTGTGTCCAGTGTTAATCCCTTGTAATGGACTGCGAACCAGCTCCTAGGGAGGTTTGCAGATGCGACGTTCCCAAGTGAAAATGTCGGCTCTCCGAAGAAGCCGATGGCGAGGAATGTGAAGAAAGTCTCTCAGAGACCCAGGACAAAGAGTCCTGCCCCTAAGAAGACCAAGCTAAACCCTGGGGAGGGGTCTTCACGAAGCATTCCTCGTCCCGCAAGAAAGACTGCGGTAAGATATCGCATTCCTGCTACTTTTTCAGGCGCGACATGGAATCACTTCTTCGTCGTACAGGGAGACGGGAGCGAGGAGGAAGAGGATGACGTTCCTCTGATCCTTCGAAGGAGGAAGATCGCGGATCTTCCATCCAGCGATGCCCCAAGCCGCCCCGCAGAGACCACTACTACCGAGGAGGTGGTCGTGGAAGATCCTGCGACCACCGAAAATCTTGTGGTCGCGGGTAACCCTCCAATTCCTGAAGCCCCCGAGGTTTCAGGGTCAATTATCTCTACTTCCCTGGTCGAAGGGACGACCAAGGTAAGGAATCTTTTTCGGCCGTTCCTTCTATTACTCTTTCTGCACATTTGTCAAGTTAATGTATATACAGGGAGGAGAGCTTCCCCCTGGGACCACTGGGGGTTCCAGGGAGGAAAATCCTCCTCCTCTGCGGACAGAGGAGGAGGTGGATGAACAAAGGCCAGCTATGATGGTTCCAGCAACTCTGGAATCGCCAAGGCCTTCAGATGCAGCCCCACCAGTTAGCCCGGTGGCCCAGGTAAAGATATTTTCATGTGTTTTTACCTGTTCCCTAAGAATATGCCTATAACATGACATTTCCAGGGGGGTGCTGTCTTGTTTACCATAAGGAAGGCGAGAACCGGAGACGGCTCTCCTTCGCAAGGGGAATTTTCCCAGAAGTCCCAGGAACGAATGGGATTTCAAATAAGGTAAGAGCTCTTACTTGACAGTAATCTTAAATAAAAGTTGCCTGACCCATTCTTCCTGTTAGGCAAAAGAAGACAGCGCCTAACCCTTCAACCGCCACTGGGGAGGTTGAAATTAGGGCTGATGAGGGAGCCTCTAATGAAGAGCGCTCTGCTCCCGCGGTTCAGGAAGTCATCCGGACCGCGGGAGGTGAAACAAGTACAGGGATCGGGTCACAACCAGTAGTCTCTGGGGGTGGCGTCCGGCCGGCACTCCCGCCAACTATCCCTGTAGTGAGCACGTCGGAGGCTCTAGCGAGGATTCCCGCTGAACTGAATGATGCCGTTTTACAGAAGTTTATGAAGGTATAATAAGACTTTGCTTCCGTGCCTGAATTATACTTAGGACACCTTTGACCTTACTCTTTGGCGCCACAGGGATTGTCCTGGCTAACAAGCCATTCGCGTGTTGTGATGGCTAGTACAGAAGCCATTCAAAAAGAACGCGATAGCTTGCGCAGGTGAGTACCATTACCCTCTGGTTAACATGGGTATATCTTGGTTATGACTGCCTTGATTTTGTTGCAGAGAGGTTGCATTCTTGAAGAAGGAGGTGGCCGGTTCAGTCTCAATGCTTAAGAAACAAGAAACTGAACTCAACAGACTTCGATCAGAGAATGCTGGTAAGGCGATTCCTGACTAGGAAAACTTGAATCCATAATATGCGAATAATCTTCTCTCTCTGTACAGCGCAAGCAGGTCGAATTACGCAGCTCAGTCAAGACAAGGATATTCTTGAATCCTCGATTCGCCACACCGATCAGGCAATCAAAGAACTGAGCCTCCGGATCTTTGAAAAACTAAAGGCCGTGGCTGATCTTTTGAAGACCGATGTGGTAGAACTGAGGCAAGACAACCTCAGTATAAATGACTGGACATCGCTGCTTACTGCCCAGGCGGATTCACTGCGTGAGTATCTCCCTGGAGATACACGGCGACGCGAAGAGGCGATCAGAACCAGGGTTCGATCAGCCGCAGCAGCCGTACTCAGCCGGGTTCGACTTCACCATGGCTCAGATGCAGATCTGAACGCACTGGTGGGTCCGGTTGAGGTCGAGAGTGAAGAGCTGCTCGATGCAGTCATAGAGGAAGTCCAGCCCCTAGTAGATAAACTCCTGACTGAGCCGGGGATCGAATGATCCTTATTTTTGTAACCAAACAATTGTAATCACCATGCAATGTATGTAAAACTATTTTTTCAAAAGAAAGTGCATATTCACATCATAAGTTTCATACTATAAGTATATTCCTCTAGCCCCCGCCTCTGTTTTGTGAATACTGGAGCCTTAGTATTTTAAGCAGAGGGGAAAACATAAGTATGATGACCAGGTATATGCGCTTCAAGCCGATGGTCAAGATTAAAGTAACATTTTAACCTTATTGCAAACTGGTAGCCACCCAGATGACCGAAGACTAGCCAGATAGTCCCGTGTGCGTTGAGAAACGGCTTATTTAGGAGCGACTTATCTGGAAGTGATCATGAGATCGACCAGCGAATCCGGTTAAAAAATGCTGTAGTAACCTAACCGCCGGCGATCAGCCCCAGGTCGAATTTGTATAATTTGGGCTTAAAGAAAACACTCATTGTATGAAAACAAGACATGCTTTTTATGAAAAGATGCTAATTGAACAGGGAAAAAGTGATTGGAATACTTACACGTAAAACTTGCGAAGTTGATCGATGTTCCAAGTATTGGACAAAATTCGACCATCCTCCATGGCTAACCGCGCAGACCCTGGCCGCGGCACTGAGACAACAGTGTATGGTCCTTCCCACTTTGGGGAGAATTTATTGCGGTTAGACTGGTCTTGAATTTTTCGTAAAACCAAGTCGCCCACGTTGAGATCACGTGGTCGCACCTTTTTACTGTGATACTTGCGTAGAGCCTGCAAGTATACCGCGGACTTGATCAGGGCGCGATCACGCCGTTCTTCCAGGAGGATGAGATCTTGCGATCGCTGTTCGGATTGGTTGACCTGTTCGAATTGATTCGTGCGAACAGATCCAATACTGACTTCCATAGGCAACACAGCCTCGGCCCCATAGACCAAATGGAAGGGTGTCTCACCGGTGGCTCGACTAGAGGTAGTCCGTAGTGCCCATAGAACAGTATAGAGCTCGTCTGCCCAAGCCCCCGAGCGGGTCTTGAGGCGATCAAAAACACGTTTTTTGATGCCTTGCAATACTTGCCCATTGGCCCGTTCTACGGCACCATTGCTTTGTGGATGTGCCACGGAAGCAAAGCACACTTTAGTCCCAATCTGATCGTAGTAGTCTAAGAAGAGACCGCTAGCGAACTGAGAACCGTTGTCTGTGATGAGACGGTTTGGAACACCAAATCGTGCCACAATGTTCTTGTGAAAGAACTTTTGTGCAGCTGATGCAGTAATATTTCGTACTGGTTCGGCCTCAATCCACTTTGTGAACGTGTCAATGGCTACGAACAGAAACTTGTACCCATTGACCGCTTGTGGCATAGGACCGACGATGTCCATTCCCCAGATCGCGAAGGGCCATGCGAGAGGAATAGTTTGCAATGCATAAGCAGGTTGATGAACCTGTCTTGCATGAAACTGACACTGTGGACACATCTTGACCATAAACTTGGCATCATCGAGTGCCGAAGGCCAGTAGAATCCCTGTCGAAAAACTTTTCCGACCAGTGTTCGGTATGACGCGTGTGCACCGCGTACACCGTCATGTATTTCTTTCAGGAGGGATTTTCCTTCCTCCTGAGATATGCAGCTCATAATACTCCTTGAGTACCCTTTCTGTACATAACCCCATCTATGAGTTTGTATAGACGCGCCTTTCGAATTAACCGATCGCTTTTGGTTTCGTCCTCGGGTAGGGTCCCATGTTCAAGATAGACCCTCAATGGATGAGTCCAATCTTGTTCCTGACCGAGGTTGGCAACAAAGGCTATTGCCGGATCATCCTCGACCGAAGTCATGATCGAAGGATGGTCCAAGTGTTCAATGAACACTCCTGCCGGAGCGGATGAGCGTGAGGATCCAATTTTGGATAATTGGTCTGTGAGAATGTTGTCCTTTCGCGGGATGTATTGGACTTCGAAGTGACTGAAGTGATTTTCCAATTTCCTCACTTCCCCCAGGTAATGAGCCATTGTCTCATCGGAGGTGCTGTACTCCTTGTTTACCTGGTTTACGACCAGCTGTGAGTCCCCCCTCACCACTAATCGACGGACTCCGAGGAATTTTGCTGCCCGGAGCCCTGCAAGAAGACCTTCATACTCTGCTGTATTGTTGGTGGCAACAAAGTGTAGTTGAATAACATACTTAAGCTGTTCGCCCTGAGGCGTAACTAAGACCACTCCAGCCCCCGAGTGTTGGAAACTACGGGAGCCGTCAAAGTACATTGTCCAATAATCGGGGCACTCCAGTTCCTTTGCCAACTGCACTGGTGGCTCAGGGTTGGTCCATTCGACCACAAAGTCGGCCAAAACCTGAGACTTAACCGCCGTGCGAGGGGTGAAATGGATCTTGAAGGCATCGAATTCGACCGCCCATTTGGCGATTCGACCAGATTTTTCTGGATTTCGGACAATATCCCCTAAAGGAAAAGAGGTGGGTACTGTGATCTTGTGTGCTTGAAAGTAATGTCGTAGCTTACGGGAAGCCATTAGTAGCGCGTAAAGTATCTTCTGGACCTCAGGGTAGCGCTCCTTAGGACCATGAAGTACTTCGCTCACATAGTAGACGGGTCTGTGTACTCCTTCCCTTTCCGCGATCAGAACTGCGCTGACCGCGTGTGGGGTGGCCGCCAAATACAGAAGTAATGGTTCTTCCTTTTCAGGAGACACCAATACCGGCGGACTGGAAAGATATGTTTTTACCTCCTGAAACGCTTTTTCGGCCTCGTTGGACCACGTGAAGTTATGATGTTTCCGCAAGGCTTTAAAGAAAGGTAGTCCCCTTTCGCCTAATCGCGATATGAAGCGACTTAAAGCCGCCATGCGACCAGCCAAGCGTTGAACGTCCTTCATGGTCGAGGGCGACCTCATTTGTTCAATAGCTCTGATTTTCTCAGGATTAACCTCAATGCCCCTGGAACACACAAGGAAACCAAGAAGTTTTCCTGAAGAAACCCCGAAAGAACATTTCTCCGGGTTCAATTTTATTCCAAAGCGATTCAAGTTACAGAAGGTTTCAGCAAGATCGTCCAAATGAGACAATCTTTTGGTGCTTTTTACAACCAAATCGTCTACATATGCTTCGAGATTACGCCCTATCTGGGAAAGAAAGGTCTTTTGCATCAAGAGCTGGTACGTGGAACCAGCGTTCTTGAGACCGAACGGCATTCTGATGTAGCAGTATGTGCCAAACGGGGTGATGAAGGCAGTTTTCTCTTCATCGTCTTCTGCCATGCTAATTTGATGATATCCTGAGTAGGCATCCAGAAAACTCATCAGTTCGCAACCCGCAGTGGAGTCAACCAGCTGGTCGATGCGGGGAAGGGGAAAGTCGTCCTTCGGACATGCACTGTTGAGGCTAGTATAGTCGACGCACATGTGCCACTTGCCATTTGACTTGCGGACCATGACCGGATTGGCGAGCCAGTCCGGGTGATTCACTTCGCGGATAAACCCGGCTTGTAAGAGTTTGTCTAACTCTTCTCGGATGGCTTCCTGTCGGTCAGTAGCAAAACGCCTGAGCTTTTGCTTTATTGGCCGTTGTCCAGGTCGAATTGCTAACCTGTGCTCAATTACTTCCCTTGGGACACCGGGCATGTCGGACGGTTTCCACGCAAACACATCTGCGTTAACCCGGAGGAAAGCAACGAGGTCGAGTTCCTATTTGTCATCCAGGGCTGACCCAACCCGAATTGTCTTGGAGGAATCTGCATCTCGTCGAGTGTCTTGACCAATAAAAGATCAAGGGAACTTCCCCCGTCAATCAGGACCCTTTCGACTCTCGCGTTACTGATGATTGGGGTAATAACCAGAGGTAGCCTCAATGGTCGAGTTAGCCCCACAGGACAGTTAGCGCGATCGAATGTCAAAGGTATATCCGACCAACGGGGATATTGAGGTTCACCAAGGGATGTCTCCATTTGGTTAACCTCTCGGCAAAAGGTTTTAAACTGCCTTTTGGAAACGAAAGAGGAGGAACCTCCGAAAATGACATTAACATGATTTTGAGGTACCTGGTAAGCCATTTCTTCGTCTCCGTCGACGTCTCTAACCCCGCACGCCTGCTCTTTAGGCGGTAAGGTTGGCATTGGCCCAGCTCCTTGGTAGAAATCATCCAGCTGTTTCAACCAACTCCTGCAGTTTTTGAGATCGTGGCCTGCGGAATTGTGGAGTGGACACCACCTTTTGCCCTCCTGCGGATTAGTTGATTTTTCTGGCTGGTCGGAATCCCGGCCACCAGAAGCAGTTTTACTTTTAAAAGAAGACTTATTACCTTTGGTCGAAGGTGGTTTCTCCGCGACCGCGACCTCACGGTACTGTCCAGAGCGGTTCCTCTTCGACTTTTTTGACTTCCCACCCGGTGAAGACTCTGGCTTTTTGCTTGAATCTTCTTTCTTGGCGTCCTTGAAGCCTGGTTGGGGCGGTAGGTCCCCCTTGTCAACCATTCGGTTCCATTCGACTGCCTCGGCTGCATCGGAGTATCGATCAGCCATATCGAACAGATCGGCCACTGATCGAGGAGGGTGGATAAGCAAGTCTTCAGTGAATCTCCGGTATCGAACGGCATGCTTAAATGCCCTGATTACGGAGCCATCAGATATGTTCGGGATGGTATTTCTTACCCCGACAAACCTCTTGACAAACTGCCGAAGCGTTTCGGTCGAAGTTTGCCGCAGTCTATGCAAGTCGTCCTCCTTACCCGGCTTTTGGTAACAGTTTTGGAAATTGCTGAGGATGGCATCGCATAGCATTTCCCAATTATAGATAGAACCCTCAGGCTGATTGAACAACCAGGTTCTAGCCAGTCCTACGAGGACTGTTGGCAGGTAGTTGGCCATGACCTTGTCATCGCCCCCTGCTGCTTGGATGGCAGTAATATAGATCTGAAGAAACTCGGATGGGTTCTGAGTTCCATCAAACCTCTCAATGGCCCCTGGTCGAAACTTATCGGGCCAAACGACTGCTCGTAGGCCAGGCGAGAAAGCTTTGCAACCAACGTAAGGACCGTGAACCGTCCTGCGACTTTCGGTCGGGTTTCGAGCAAACTCACTTAATGGCGAGGTTACTCGGGGTCCCAAACGAGAGTGAACGGGAACTCGATCCCTACTACGAGAGTCCTGCATTCGCCGATATTTGTCCTGTCGGGACGGTATAGGCGGCGGGTAATTCCGTCGGCCAGAGCCAGAATGAGGACCATCTCGTTCACGGGAATGTGTCACTGAGCGGGAAGAGGCTGTTGGGGTCACCTCGGATGCGACCTCATCCAGTCTTTCCGCCAGGATCCTGAAAAAGGCCGGTCTCTGCGCATCCGTGACCGTAGGAGGAAAATTGCACATGACTTCCGCGATAGATCGCAGTCGACCATGGGTACTTCTCCTAGGGGCACCAGGTGTTATTGTTTCTTCGTCCACTGGGAAATGCTCCGGTGGTAAAGAAGGAGTCTGATCACGTCTACGACCACGCGACCGTCGAGAAGAACTCGGGGCAGCATCGTAACGAGCCTGCGCATCTTGAAGAGCCTCTAGGGCAGTTCTGCGTAGTTCGTTGTTTTGTTGCTCGAGATCTTGCTCCTCCTTCTGTTTGCGATCTTGTTCTTCCCTGGCAGCCTGTTGATCGGGAGTTTCTTCCGACAACGCAGCAAACTGCCTAGGGAGAGAGGTCGCCGATGGGGAGAACATCTCGGTTTGTTCCGAGTCGGACTCGAAATCAAAGAGACGGTGGAGGTTATCAGGGTCGAACCTTCCTGGGCTAATTTCAGGGTCACCATCATATTTTCCCTCAGCGGGATCGTATGACGGGCCAGACTCATCACCTAGCACATTAAGAACCTCTGTGGGTTCTGACCTTGTGCCAGTTACCTCCTGGTCGATTAACATGACTTGGGGAGATGATTCAGCCTGGGGAAGATTCTGGCCTTCGACCTCTTCCATCGGAACAGGATCGCTTGGAGAAGGCATTGGTATATGGGCATAATCCTCGAGATCGAAATCATTCTCGGAATCATATGCTCCAGCCATGTTTCGGCGAACCTCCGAATTTCAATTAAGACGCCTTGAGAAAGGCCCCACGGTGGGCGCCAGCTGTCGACGATTCAGACTTGGAGTCCTCAGCCGAACTTATGCAGAATTTATAACTGTGAGACCTTTCAAGATGACCCTTCGGGGAGGTATGCTGAACAATAGTGAACAGGAGCACAGAGAGTTTAGACAGGTTCGGGCCCTCGATGGTGGTAGTAAAAGCCCTACGTCCTGTTGAGATTTCACTAAGTGTGGTAAAAGGTTTACAAATGGAGGAAAAAGTCCTCACAGGCGAGGATTTTTCCTGTAAGAGTGTACAAAGATAAGCCAAAGGAGGCTTATTAAAATGCTATATGAGGTGTGCCGTAGACTTGGCTAACTTAGATGATTTTCTTCTCCCCTTTTTTGATGCTCCGTGCCATCCTTTTGTACTGTTTGAAAGGGTGCCATGTAGAGGAAACTGCATCAAACGGTTGCACGGACGGTTGGATGCGGTTTTTTGGAACTGCTCTTAACCTCCACGCAGGTTAAACACGTGTTATTCATGGATAACTGTATGTGTTAACCTTCTGACGGTTGATTCTCCACGTGTAGGAATCTTCGGGATACTTAGAATATCCTGTTGTATGGGCAACCGAAATAGATAGATCCCAAGTATCCTGATCGGCAGATGTTCTGACAGCGGGATATTGGCTGACCGCGCAATATCCCGAATGTGTAGTTCGCGTATAGCCTACGAACTTCTGACCGCGCAAGGCTTACGCTCTGACCGCGTAAAGCTGCGACCTGATCGCGTAAAGCTTGCGACCTGATCGCGTAAAGCTTGCAACCTCATGGTGATGCCCCTCAGAATAGCTTGAGTTCGCATCACCAGATACATGTCTGGTTCGAACTTGTCTTGAACCAAAAGTTTATTAGAAATGACCCGGGTTTCAATCCTCGTCAATAAGGTAGTATAGATATCATTATGGGAGAAGTTGATCGTTGAAATGATAATAGATAGGGTAGAGGTAGAAACTATCAATTCTTTTTCGAAATCGGAATTTTTTAAAGAAGTCTATGGACTGGTATGGATTCTACCCATTTTGACCCTCTTATTAGGAATCACAATAGAAGTACTTGTAATTGTGTGGTTAGAAAGAGAAATATCCGCATCGATACAACAACGTATTGGCCCCGAATATGCTGGACCCTTGGGGCTGCTTCAAGCTATAGCAGATGGGACTAAGTTGCTTTTTAAAGAGGATATCCTACCATCCCGAGGAGATATTCCTTTGTTTAGCATCGGACCCTCTATACCAGTCATATCAATTCTATTATGTTTTTTAGTCATTCCTTTTGGGTATCGTCTTGTTTTATCCGATCTTAGTATTGGTGTCTTTTTATGGATTGCCATTTCAAGTATTGCCCCTATTGGTCTTCTTATGGCAGGATATAGTTCAAATAATAAATATTCTTTTTCAGGCGGTCTACGAGCTGCTGCTCAATCTATTAGTTATGAAATACCATTAACTTTTTGTGTGCTAGCAATATCTCTACGTGTGATTCGTTAAAATAGGATCTCTTTCCTCTAAAATCCATTGAATATCTCTCTTATTCCGTATTCGGATTGATAAGTTAAACTAGATAGCTATATGAGTGAAACAAAACAGCTTATTAATTTGTAGTAAAAAGAAAAAATCTCATTTCCTATGTACAAGAATAAAGTTGAAGTAAACATAAGCAGTGTAAACTCTTTACCCCAAGGTTGAGATTTTTTTTTTTTGATTAGTCATCATATCTTGAAGCGGGCAAGAATAAAAGATTCCCGGTATGGAATTCAATAGTGGAATCCATCAAAAGTTAGTGAGCGGTTAGGAACACTAAAGTACATAAAGGATTAGTAATAAGAGGAATCTAAGATATTAGAGATTTTTCCTCATAAAAGGAATCATAATAAGGACTTGAAATTGGTGGAAATGATCAAGTAGTACTTTCTTCGGATTCCGATCCAGAGTATACTCCCATTCACTTGTTAAGGAAATGGCTATCAAGAACGAATTAACCCTTTATTCCTTTTTTCTTTTTAAGTACTCCTTCCCCGGGGAAAGAAGAAGAGGACAAAAGATATGGAATGCAATAAAAAAAAAGGATCCTTATTTATTCTTTCCTTCCTCTATCCATATTCATACAGAATTCCTCATGAACTAATACCCAACTCTTTCTATTTATGGATTGATATAACGAGTGTTTTATTACAAGATTAAGTTATTACTGAACAAAGAAAAACTCTCATTATAAAGGATGAGATCAATTCGGAAGCACTTTTTCTTATTCTAGCAGACGGAATTCCTTTGGTCTAATTTAGGACTTTCCAATCAAATCAATTTTTATCTTACCTAATTGTATCAACGCCCAGGAGGATAATATCGAAACAGTCCTTTCCTTTTTTCTGATCATAGAGGAGCCGTATGAAGCTAAGGTTTCATGTACGGTTTTGAAATAGCGGTGGGAACTGTGGTGTTATTATCGACTATGATTATCTAACAGTTCAAGTACAGTTGATATAGTTGAAGCACAGTCAAAATATGGTTTTTTTGGATGGAATCTTTGGCGTCAGCCTATAGGCTTTCTAGTTTTTTTAATTTCTTCTTTGGCCGAATGTGAAAGATTACCCTTTGATTTACCAGAAGCAGAGGAGGAATTAGTAGCAGGGTATCAAACCGAATATTCTGGTATCAAATATGGTTTATTTTATCTTGTTTCTTACCTAAATTTATTAGTTTCCTCTTTATTTGTAACAGTTCTTTACTTAGGCGGGTGGAATTTCTCTATTTCCTACATATCCATTTTTGGGTTTTTCCAAATGAATAAAATGGTTGGAATTTTGGAAATGGCAAAGAGTATCCTTATTACATTAACTAAAGCTTATTTATTTCTCTTCATTTCTATCACAATAAGATGGACTTTACCCAGGATGAGAATGGATCAGTTATTAAATCTTGGATGGAAATTTCTTTTACCTATTTCCCTGGGCAATCTCTTATTAACAACTTCTTCCCAACTTGTTTCACTATAAATAAGATAATACAATAACAGTAAGAATATTTTCAACTCAAACAAAAGTTCTTTCAAACAAGAGAAAGAAACATCCCATTTTTCATAGATATTTAGAATATGTTCCCTATGGTAACTGGGTTCATGAGTTATGGTCAACAAACAATACGAGCTGCAAGGTATATTGGTCAAAGTTTCATAATTACCTTATCCCACACAAATCGTTTACCTATAACGATTCACTACCCTTATGAAAAATCAATTACATCAGAGCGTTTCCGGGGGCGAATCCACTTTGAATTTGATAAATGTATTGCTTGTGAAGTATGTGTTCGCGTATGCCCGATAGATCTACCCCTTGTGGATTGGAGATTTGAAAAGGATATTAAAAGAAAACAATTGCTTAATTATAGTATTGATTTCGGAGTTTGTATATTTTGTGGTAACTGTGTTGAGTACTGTCCAACAAACTGTTTATCAATGACTGAAGAATATGAACTTTCTACTTATGATCGTCATGAATTGAATTACAATCAAATTGCTTTGAGTCGATTACCAATCTCCATAATTGGAGATTACACAATTCAAACAATTAGGAATTCGACTCAAAGTAAAATAGACGAAGAAAAATCTTGGAATTCAAGAACGATTACTGATTACTAAGATTTTGTCTTTTTTGCTAGAAAAAAACCAATAGTGATTTACTAACTATAAAGAAAAACGAATAACTACTGCTTATTGCGAATTGCTCCTGATTTAAACTAAGAGTAGATTTTCGTGATGTGATTTCTAACTATACAACTTGATTATATACAAAAAAATATCCTAATCCCTTTTTCCTTCCTTGAATCTTTTAGTTTTAGTCAATTCATGAAAAATTGCATACTATTAATTTATTTTTATCCATAATGGATTTACCTGGACCAATACATGAGATTCTTGTGCTATTTGGGGGATTTGTTCTTCTATTAGGGGGTCTAGGGGTAGTATTACTTACCAACCCTATTTATTCTGCCTTTTCGCTGGGATTAGTTCTTGTTTGTATATCCTTATTCTATTTTTTATTGAATTCCTACTTTGTAGCTGTCGCACAACTCCTTATTTATGTGGGAGCCATAAATGTCTTGATCATATTTGCCATAATGTTCGTAAATGGCTCAAAATGGTCTAAAGATAAGAATCATTGCACTATTGGAGATGGGCTCACTTTACTCGTTTGTACAACTATTCCTTTTTCACTAATGACTACTATTCCGGATACGTCATGGTATGGAATTCTTTGGACTACAAGATCAAACCAAATTGTAGAACAGGGTCTCATAAATAACGTTCAACAAATTGGGATTCACTTATCAACTGATTTTTATCTTCCGTTTGAGCTCATTTCCATGATTCTTCTAGTTTCTTTGATAGGTGCAATTACTATGGCTCGGCAATAAGAAATACTTAGAATTCAAAATTTTAATTAAGTAACTAAAAAATCGAAATTTCGATTTAGTAAAACCCATCTACTGCCAACAAATACCTTTTTTCTCTTTTGTTGTGTAATTGTTCTACTTTAATTAAATGAATCGGTTCAATTCTTGTCCTCATATTGAAATGAATCGAGATTGATAAGGAGTTAGTTAATGATGTTTGAGCATGTACTTTTTTTGAGTGTCTATTTATTTTTGATTGGTATCTATGGATTGATCACAAGCTGAAACATGGTTAGAGCTCTAATATGTCTTGAACTTATACTGAATTCAATTAATCTAAATCTCGTAATATTTTCTGATTTATATGATAGTCGCCAATTAAAAGGAGACATTTTCGCAATCTTTGTTATAGCTCTTGCGGCTGCTGAAGCAGCTATTGGACTATCAATTCTTTCTTCAATCCATCGTAACAGAAAATCAACTCGTATCAATCAATCTAATTTTTTGAATAATTAGACATGGAATCATCTAAACAAAGACGCACATATAAATAATATGGAATTTAAAAATAGATAGAAATTGAATACTATTTTCTTATATGAGAATATCTATTTTATGAGTAGATTATTCCATAGTATTGTTTTTTACTTATTGATTGAATATTGATTGAATTTTTTTTTTCAATTAATTGATATTGCAATTTGAATATTGCAATAATTTATGTCAAAAACACAATAGCCAATTTATCGGCTAATTATAATTCGCATGTACAATTCGTATAATCATGATTGTTGAAGTCCAAAATTCAAGTCTCTTGGCTCTTTTCATATTTTATGACAAATTAAAAAACATATTGCATTGTTTGTTGAAGTTTGGATAAATCATTGCTTCGTCTGGTGTCTACAATACAATTGACTCATTCATATAGTACTAATTTTATTTTTACCAGATCGAAAATTTTTATGTTGAAAAGGAAAATTTATAAATCCAATGTCACATTCAGTAAAAATTTATGATACATGTTGTCGTGGTATTAAGAATACCCCGGCAGGTTTTGAAGACGATCCTAGCGGAGATCACGCAGCGCGGGTTGACCGGGTGACCGGTCCTCCCCCGCCGGACAAACACAAGAATAGACACGAGGATTTATACAGGTTCGGGTCCCAGTGGGGGCCCTAGTCCTGTCGACGCGCTCCCGACCGGAGTCGGCTTGGGAGGCTCTCTCCGGGGGAGAGGCTTCCGGAGCACGTCTGTGAGATTAGCTATTCCAAATAATAATGAGCTGATCCTTTACAACAGAGGGGTACAAAGGCTATTTATAGCCCCAAAAAGAAGCAAAAAAGCCTAAACTACCCCGGAAGCCACCGTCGGATTGAAGGGTAGGACCGTCCTTCTTCCGGTCAAACGTCTTGGATGCTTGACAGGTGGTCGCTGATTCCCGAGGCGTCCCTCGCGTGACCTGCACGTGATAAACAAACAGGGACTTTACCTTTTAGAAGGGCGATGACGCCCGGGACATGTCCCAGAGGCATCGTCCCGGGAGCCAAAAGGCGGCGCCCGGGGCAGGCACCGGAGGCCACTGTCCCCGGGCGAATGGCGGCGCCCGGGAACCGCCCGGGGGGCACGGTCCCGGGGGCCAAAAGGCGGCGCCCGGGACATGCCCCGGAGGCATCGTCCCGGGAGCCAAAAGGCGGCGCCCGGGGCAGGCACCGGAGGCCACTGTCCACGGGCGAATGGCGGCGCCCAGGAACCGCCCGGGGGGAACGGTCCCGTGGGCCAAAAGGCGGCGCCCGGGACATGCCCCGGAGGCATCGTCCCGGGAGCCAAAAGGCGGCGCCCGGGGCAGGCACCGGAGGCCACTGTCCCCGGGCGAATGGCGGCGCCCGGGAACCGCCCGGGGGGCACGGGCCCGTGGGCCAAAAGGCGGCGCCCGGGACATGCCCCGGAGGCATCGTCCCGGGAGCCAAAAGGCGGCGCCCGGGGCAGGCACCGGAGGCCACTGTCCCCGGGCGAATGGCGGCGCCCGGGAACCGCCCGGGGGGCACGGTCCCGGGGGCCAAAAGGCGGCGCCCGGGACATGCCCCGGAGGCATCGTCCCGGGAGCCAAAAGGCGGCGCCCGGGGCAGGCACCGGAGGCCACTGTCTGTCGCGCCCCGAGACTGGGACAACGACTACTCCTGTAGAGACCTAGCTCGCTGCAGCTAGTCCCAAACCACAAACCTTTGACTTCCCAGGATGAGTCAAACACAGGAGTTTATTACATTGCAACAGAGTACTCACAAAATATTAAGCAGTGTGGCTTGCTGGCCTTAATATTACATAAAGAGGATTACAATGCCTACAAGGCATTCAGGGTTTAGCAAAATATTTAACTACGCAGCAGAAGATAGGTGACCCTCCCACAAAAGAAGTTGACGGCAGAACAACACACTTCAGGGTTCTGGCGGAACTGATTCTCCTCCTTCTGGATCCACGTAGTACTCCGTGCCATCATCTTGATCAAAGTAGGCTTCATCTATTGAGTTGAATGTTGCAAGGGTGAGCACTTACGTACTCAGCAAGTCATAGGTAAGAGTAGATACATATAGTAGTGATGATATGAACCTAGACTAGTCAAGAATTATGGATATTTGTAAAATAATCTTTTCCTTTCTCATCTCATCTTATTTCAGCTCATGGCAGCACTTTTCATAATATACATCATCATTCATGTTCACTAGATTATAGCACTACCGCGACACGTCGACACACGACAGCCCACGGCAGCACTCCTTATCATGACAACACATGTCATTTGGGTAATCTTGATTAAACATATTTTATTTAGAAAATAGTACTTGTGTCACACCCCGTGGATTTAATCCACCGCAGCAGACTCCTATAAACCCGGGAGCTCGGAGTATTCGAATACGTTTTTAACTCTGCAGAGAGGTACCAATTTACCCGCAAGATATTCCACTTTCAAGCCCATCCTATCAAAATGATTAGACCCCTTCTCACAACCATGTGTGAGTGGCAAGGTGGAGATAACAAGAACTTTTGTTATGCATCACTTACAATTCACCCCTGACCCTGTGGCTCTCAGCGAAACACAGTTGTGGTAGGTTGTATCATAACCTCCACCCCACCTCATTTTCCCATTACTGGGTCAAATATCAGATCACCTTCAGTGATAGTAGGAGTCAGCCTCCAAGTCAAACATCACAACACAACTCATGCAGGGGTTTCATGTATGATCCACATAAGTACTTGTTCAGGCCTGTCCCATACCAGGCTTGCGGTTAGCACGTTGTTCATGCCACTAGACGCACAACACAAGGTTCTAGTCCTTATATGCCAGTGACCAGACCATCCACAACCCTGCACCTTCAGTGCCTGCATTCCTTTGCAGTCTAGCACCTCCAGTGCTACAGCCATCCATACCATTTTTCTGGTCACGGCTAGGGGTTTTATTTCATGAATATAAATATATAAATACATATAATAGTTCATGGCTCAAAACTTGTTTATTTCACATTTTACAGATAACCAGTCCAGTACTGCCAATTGATAAATCAACCATTCTCAATCATTCACATGCAATATTGCCTATATTCAAGGTTATGTTTTAGCAACATTTAAAATATAGGTTCAAGATGACCAAGGATATGACTTGCCTTCCGCGTCGTAAGAAACAGCAGTTGATGACGGGTCAACAGCGAAGTCCTTGATCTCAGCTTCTGAATCTGCTCGGCGACAAACAAACAATACACACAAATATTACTTATATATTAAAATGATTTAGGATTTATATGCAGATATGCTTAACAAGAGTGACTGAACGATACTGGAGATAATTGAGATTACAAGCTGAACTGAGTTGAGACCTAGGGTTTCAAGGATTTGGCTACGGATGGGTGGTAGATGCTCTTAGGATCTCAAGGTTACAATAAGAACATCAGTTTTGTGGCTGGTTTGATCAAAAACAGCGAATGTCAGCAGATTGACATTCAGATCAAGATTCTGACATAACTTCAAGGAAAACTAGAGAGCTTATCTCAAGTTATGACAGTAGAAGAAAATGTAGATCATAACTCTACAAATTCAGTGGACAAAGTGGCTTTCAGAAAGCACAATCAGAAGTGGGTGAACAAGGCCAATGCCATTGGCTGGCATGCACTGGGATAGTGTCAAAAAAACTAGGGTTTAGCGGCAAATATAATTCAAGAGCTCAAATCAAGTTGTGATAGAAGAAGAAAATGTTGATCACAACCTCAGGAATCTAAGGGACAAAGTTATGCCCAAAATGCACATCTGGAAGGGAGTGAAAAGGGCTAATGCCACTGACTGACATAGTCTGGCATTGATCTTGACATGGCCAGAAACTAGGGCTTGGCATAACTTTTGATCTAGAGCTCCAAATGATGCACCACTTTGTCTAGGAGGTAGGCATTGATAACAGGAACAAATCATTCAACAGGATCTAGGGCAAAAGATGGCTAGAAGGCAAGAAATTTGATGATGAACTGAGATGAACTGGTTGCACAGGAACAGTTCTGGACAAAATCTTGGCATGGCTATATCTTTCAATCTAGGCCGATCTAGGTGTCGGGCTAGAAGACAAAAGTGTTCAGGAGATCAAAGCACACACACTAGACAAAGTTTCGAGAGCTGAAATGGCTGGAACAAGCTTTCCGGTCATCGGCGCCGGAGAAGAAACTCTGGATTTGGGGGTTTTTGCTGTAGGAGGTTTGAACTTAATTCCAAGCTCAAGGAGTATCTGTGGAGTATAAGGAAGCTACTAGTATAGTCAATTTGGTCAGAGGATGGCTGGAGAAGCCTGGCGACGATCGCCGGCGACTGATGGAGCATGAATTTGGGGATACCTTCGATTCGAGCTCAACCTGGGGATCTGGATGCTTAGGCTTGCTAAATAGAGCTCACAGATCAATTTGCTTCACAGGTTCGAGGGCTAATTCGAAGTGATTTGGCCTGCATTGCCGGAACAGGGCAATCGGGAATTCCGGCGATCACCGGCGACTGGATGCAAGATAACTCAATTAGATGGTACAGCACAATCAGGGAGATTAGGGAAACTTACTGATGCGGTTAATTTGACAGGAGGTGCTGCGTAGTGTGCTGGCACCGTGAAGCTCTTCGACAGCTCGCCGGAGAAGACGACGACAGTGAAGAAGTTTGAGAATTTAGTTAAGTCCTGGGGAAGGGGAGATGACACAGGGTACTGGTGGCTTAAATAGAGCAGTGGGCGAAGCTTGCAAGGATTAAACAGCATTGAATTGATGTCAGTTGAAATGAGTTGCCGGGCGCAGATGCAACAACGGCGAGCGGTGACACGACTGTGCACTGGCGAGACAAAGCTGTGCTACATTGGGACTCAACCATGTCGGGCGGTGCAAGGTGGTGGCGACAACGGCTGGCAAGGCAAGCTACGTGGCAAGAAGATGCTGACAACATCACTGCTGGTCGCGCGCGGGAGCAAGCACTGGTCGTCGACGTAGCAGCGGCCTTGCCACGGCATCAGCTGGAGCGAGGACACGTGCGCACTGGCATGCACGGTCACAAGTGCGGCAAAGCTTCACCGGCGGCGAGCGTGCACGGCGCAAGGAACACGGCGAGGCTCCTGGTCGTGTACAGCAGTTGGCCTGGTCGAAAATGGACTGAACTGCAGTTTTAATTCTTTGAGTTTTGGACTGATCTGTAAATCTGGAGATTTGGTAGGTTTAAACTGAAATTGATTTCACTAATCTGGTAGATTATATTCAACAAGGTATTTGGCAAGGATAATTGATAAAATTTGACACATTTGGATAGCTTTTGATACAAACTGAAAATAGGGTAATTTAGGGTAAAATAAGATTTAAGTTTTGTCGATTTCGAATTCTGGCATTTAGGGTTCGATTTTGATATCTGCACAGAAGAGAGACTTGTGGCAAATAGCATTTAGAAAAGATCTGCTGAAGAAATTCTGAATTTAGAGTTAATCTGGAGATTTTAGTCTTTTTAGGTTTTCGGATAACAGATAAGGACTAATTTGCGATAAGGCTTGGACTGATTTGTGAAAAGAGTCTAGATGATAACATCTGGCTGTCAACTTTTTAGATTAAGGTATTGACATACCCATGATCATATTCCAGGAATAATCTGGTCTGAACTTGGTCAAGATTTTGATTAAATCTGTATTTCTAAACTTAAGGTATTTGGGTAATATAAGGTATTTCTGTTTTCGAAAACAGAATGGAGTTGATAAATCTGGAATTTAGAGATAGAATTGGATCTAGGTTCTGAAGACTTTTAAGTTCAGAGTAACTGATAGATCACATCTGAACAATCTGATCTTAATTTGAGGTCATAGAATAGATTTTGGAGATTTTAGGGCTTGAGATAGAAACTGATCTGGCTATTACTACAGATACATGCATGCATGCTATTGATGAAAAAGGAAATTTTCACCCCTAACTCAGGGTGTTACACTGTCCCCGGGCGAATGGCGGCGCCCGGGAACCGCCCGGGGGGCACGGTCCCGGGGGCCAAAAGGCGGCGCCCGGGACATGCCCCGGAGGCATCGTCCCGGGAGCCAAAAGGCGGCGCCCGGGGCAGGCACCGGAGGCCACTGTCCCCGGGCGAATGGCGGCGCCCGGGAACCGCCCGGGGGGCACGGTCCCGTGGGCCAAAAGGCGGCGCCCGGGACATGCCCCGGAGGCATCGTCCCGGGAGCCAAAAGGCGGCGCCCGGGGCAGGCACCGGAGGCCACTGTCCCCGGGCGAATGGCAGCGCCCGGGAACCGCCCGGGGGGCACGGTCCCGGGGGCCAAAAGGTGGCGCCCGGGACATGCCCCGGAGGCATCGTCCCGGGAGCCAAAAGGCGGCGCCCGGGGCAGGCACCGGAGGCCACTGTCCCCGGGCGAATGGCGGCGCCCGGGAACCGCCCGGGGGGCACGGTCCCGGGGGCCAAAAGGCGGCGCCCGGGACATGCCCCGGAGGCATCGTCCCGGGAGCCAAAAGGCGGCGCCCGGGGCAGGCACCCGGGCCACTGTCCCCGGGCGAATGGCGGCGTCCGGGACCAGCCCGGGGGGGCACGGTCCCGGGAGCCCAAACGGCGGCGCCCGGGGCAGGCACCAGAGGCCACTGTCCCCGGGCAATCATGAACTTACCTGGACTTGACCGCGTGGAGATTTCCCCCAACAGCAGCCCCCCATGCCCTCCGGGGACGAAGCTTGAGCCCCCGGAGGGAATGGTAACGGTACCGGGAAAATCTCCGTGCAAAACCTCCGGACGAAAATCACCGAACCCCCGGCGACGCTTCGGTTTCGTGCCGTTTTCGCAATAAATGCACGCGCGGTTCGAACTGGCGTCTCGATTTACGCGCCTGTCCCTTCGTTTCCCGCGCACGGTTTGAATTTCAGTGGTCCAGATTGCTCCGAGGGGGCCACGTGGCGCGCATCTAGATCACGGCCAGCCTCTATAAATAGGGCCCTAGGGGCCCCGGAAGGTCATTCCAAATCTTCAACTCCAGCTTCAGCTCTCCCGGTAGCGCTCTTCCGGTAGCTTCTCTGGTAGCCTTTTCCGGTAGCGAGCGTCCGGGAGTTGTTGACTTAGCCACCTGAAAACTTAGCCACCGAAAAATAAAGAACTCACCTAATGGCGCCCAAAGGTCGAGCGAAGACCACGGAGGTGCCCCCGGAGGAAATCCCCGTGGATTTCCTCTGGGCCTCCGAGTTCTCGGCCTCGGACGCGGAGTCCTTGGTCAAGAAGGGCGTCGTTGAAGAGGGGGACATCCGGGTCCCCCTAAAGAAGGATGGGGCCCCCCGCCCCAGGCCCGGAGAGGTCGTGGCCTTCGAGGCCTTCCTCGAGGCGGGGCTCCGGCTCCCGGTGCATCCGATGCTCCAGGAGTTTCTCAAAGAGTACGGGGTGGCTCTCAACCACCTCACCCCGAACGCGCTCGTCCGTATGGGCCTTTTTATATGGCTCTACGAGACAGCGATCGGGCGGGAGCCCACCCTCCGCGCCTTCCGGTACTTCTATGAGCCGGCGGCGCGGAGCTCCCACCTGGTGAAGGGAGGACCGAAGTCCCCCTTCGGCTCGGTGATGGTCCAAATGCTGCCCTCCCGGGTGGCGGACTACCCGGCGGCGGCCTCCCGGGACCACTGGGGGGACTGGCTCCGGAGGTGGTTCTACCTCCGGGTCCGGGACGAGGCGGTGGTCTACGCCCCGGAGCCTCCCACCTACAGCCGGTCATCCGCACCGAAGCCGCCGGTGTGGACGGACGAGGAGTTCGAGCTCCTCGGGAAGGTGGTGCTGGCGAAGAAGGCCCGCTCGATGCGGGACGCCGCAGAGGAGCTGGCGCTCCTGCGGCTTTCCCCCTTCTCACGCGGGGGAAGGGGGATCGGCATGGGCCCGGAGCAGCGGCCTCCGATCAAGCCGGTGACGCGGCGTAAGTCCCCTGCATTTTTGTACTTGCAGTTTTTTATGAGAAATTGACTAACTTTTTACCTCTTGCAGTGCGCCCGTACCCGGCGGCGAGGGACAAGGCGGAGCACCTCCTGGGGAGGTACTTCGCCGACGAACACGAGCGCATCGTGCGCCTCGTGGGGGAGGGGCCTCCCCGGAACTTGGTGGCCGAGGCCTACGGGCTCAGGCTTCCGGAGCGGAAGCCCCTTCCCACCCCCGGGTCTCATAAACGGGGGAAGGATGCTACCGGGGGCTCGGAGCCCAAAAAGCCCCGGGTCCAAAAGACCCCAGCTCCGACGACGGCGCCGACGACGACGCCGGTGAGGGCCCGGGACGCGGCTCCCGGAGCCGAACATGCCCGGGCGGCGCCCCGGGCAGAGGCGACGCCTCCGCCCCCGGAGGCCCCCGTCGAGGCCCGGGGGAAGGAGGTTGTTGTCGATGGGGCGGGGTCCGATTCGGCGGACTACGCCCCGTCGCCAATTCTCGTGACGCTCCTCTCGCCTCTCCCGGCGGCATTGGCGCCGGAGAGGCTAGAGGTGAGGTTTTCGGGGGCGGCGCCCCCGCGCCTCTGGCCGGTTGATGAAGAGGGGGGGAGCCCCTCAGTCTTCGAGGTCCCCACGGAGCAGGAGGCTCCGAGGGCCCTCCGGCCTGGGGCGGGGAAAGGCCCGATGATCCCCCCCCGGGCGGAGATCCCCGCCCAATCTTCGTCTTCGTCTTCGGAGGAAACTTCGTCGACGAAGACGCCGGCGACGCCGGCCGTGCTCCCGGATTCAGAGGTCCAGGGGCCCTCTCCCGGCCGCGACAGGAGGGCCGGGCAAGACACCTCCCTACTTCCCGCGGGTGAGGTGGCCCGCTACGCGGAGGGCCTGCACAACCGGAAGGTGCAGGCCTTCGTAGCAGGAGGAACGCTCCACGAGCGTTTTGAGGGGCTCGAGTCCCTCGGAGCCCAGGTAACTCGAGCTCTCAACACTTCGGCTTTTTTCCTGCACTTAAGATTTTTCTAACTCTTTATGCATTTTGTAGGTAGCGATTGTTACCTGGGGCCTTGAGCAGCGGGTCACCCGGCTGCTCAAGGAGGCGGAGAGCTGGGCCGCGGCCTGCGTTGAGCAGCGGGAGGCGGCCCTCCGGGAGCGGGACGAAGCTCTTGATGAGCTGTCCCGGGCCCGGGCGCAGGTGCACCTTTCGGAGGGCGCCTACATCCGCCTCCGAGAGGAGGCCAAGGTGCGGGAGAAGGCGCTCCGGGAGCTCGAGAGCTCCAGCGTCCGGGCGCTGTTAGACGCAGGCTGCTCCGTCCGCTCGGCCTTGGAAAGCCTTGGCGTTAGCCTGGGCTCCGGGAGCGGCCCGGAGGTGCCCCCGGCGACCCTCGCGGAGGCTGTGCGTTTTCTTAACGCACAAGTCTCCGCCATCCCGGAGGCTGCGGACGTCCGGGCACGGGGCCGGGCGATCCCCGTCATCGCGGCCGCCGCGGGGCTCGTTGACTACCGTGGGGTCGGCGCCCGGGCGATCGGGGGGCGCATCCCCCGGGGCTTCCCGGAGGCCTTCGAGCCAACGCGCCGGGAGGTGGAGCTGCTGGCGGAGGGGTTCTACGACCGGATCATCCGGACGTGGTTCCTGACACCGGCGCCTCCGACCGCGGATGTCCCTGCCCCGGCCACAGAGGAAGCTCCCCGGGGGGAGGACCCCAATGCCAAAGTATGACCCTCCCCCGGGTCTTTAGCTAGGACCCCTTTTTATTTTGTTAGACATTTTGATTCCGGTAGCTTCTTAGGAGAAGCCCCGGGCACTTGTACAAAAACATTTTGCAATGAAATATATTAGAAATTTTTCTAAGTCTTTGCAATGAAATGTTACCAGGGTTCCCGGGGGGTTGCTCCCGAGCAACGGTCCGGGAGAGACTCTCCGGGGGATGCCCAAGCGGCTTTGATTTTGCTGAGCCTTGTCTCCGGGAGGCGCGACGGCGGTACTGCCCGGGAGCCTGTCCGGTTGAGGTGGCGCCCGGAATGGCACTTGGATAATTTTGACAACAGCCGTGCTGAATTAACTCCCCCGCGCCCGAAGACCCAGATGATACCTCCTCTCCGGATACTTCCGCCGGCTGGGTACGAGTTTTGGCCCGAGGACATACTTCGGGACTCTCAGCGTCGCGTCCGGGCGCTGTACCGGGACTTGGCCCGGGAGCTGAGGGAGCGCCTCCGGGAGCTTTAGGCGTAGGGGCCTTAGGCTCGTAGAAAATCCCCCGGGTTAGGACCCGGGTTGTATCATTTCCGAAGCCCACCGGAGGGGGAAGATGTCCTCCGGGTTTGCTGATCAATAAAGTGCATTGTTTCCTTTTATTGCGCCTCTTTATTTTCTTCTTGGATGGTTTGGACGACTCATCTTAACAAGGATGAGCTAAGTTTGCTCGTGGGTGACCCGGGGGCCCCCTGTCCCCCCCCGCCCACAGCGGGCCGGAGGAGACCTCCACGCGCTGTGGGGGTAACAGGGTCCCCGGGGGGAACATAACCTGTAGGAGAAATATTTTCTTAGAAAATTGTAAAAACAGGATTTCCGAGGGAGGGACCTTCCGGGGTGCCCGGGGGCACCGGGAGAGGTTCATCCGGCCGCCGGGAGAGCGAGGAACGGGAACAAGGCGCGGAAGGGGCTGATGAAAAGCCAATAAGACCTCCGGAGGGGAGACTTCGTCCGGTCGCCGTGAGAACGGCGAACCGGGAATAAGGTCTTCAAGAGATAATCGTCCGGTCGCCGTGAGAACGGAGAGCCGGGAATAGGATCTTCGGGGAAAGAAATGTCCGAGAAATCCGGCTTCTCCGAGAGACAATCGTCCGGTCGCCGTGAGAACGGGGAGCCGGGAATAAGGTCTTCGGGAGGCATTCATCCGGTCGCCGTGAGAACGGGGAGCCGGGAATAAGGTCGCTGGGGACCGATCATCCGGTCGCCGTGAAGACGGGGAGCCGGGAATAACGTCGACTCCCGGAGGAGGAAGATAGATCCAATCAAGCCGCAAGGGGCTGATCTTCCGGTCGCCGTGGGAACGGGGAGCCGGGAATAACGTCGACTCCCGGAGGAGGAAGATAACCTAGAAAGCCATTAGACGTCCCGCTGAGGAGAGCGTCTACTCCCGGAGGAGGAAGTGCCCGAAGACGGGTCTTGAGTGTTTGGGCAGGGGACTAGTCTCCCAAAGTGACTCGTTACCACGACCACTGTGACCGGGTTGCCGCTTACACCCTCAGTCCACGAGGGCTGATCGTAAGCCGCCCTACGGGAGTGCAGGCTCCGTTGTAGGGACTTGTTGGGGCTGGCCCACTTCCTCGCGGGGAGGGCATCCTCGCGGGGAGGGCGCCCTACGGGAGTGCAGGCTCCGTTGTAGGGACTTGTTGGGGCTAGCCCACTTCCTCGCGGGGAGGGCATCCTCACAAGGAGGGCATCCTCGCGGGGAGGGCATCGCCACTAGGGGCGGTAATGAGAAAGACCTGCAATGAGACAGTTTGCAAAGCAAGACCTATGTATTGCTAATGAAATGAAGTACAGGGTCTCCCCCTGCGAAGCCGCGAAAGGGGAGGAAAATACAGCGTCCCTCCTCCCCCTCCGGCGTGAACGCCCCGGGGGAGGGGACATGCCCGCGAGGCTAAACACAGAACTTGTGAAGTAAACGTAAGTTCCACGTGTGCTTCAGCTCCTGCTCTTGAAGGTCGGAGAGCTTGTAAGGGGTCCCTGAAAGGGGGGAGCCCTGATGACCACGACCGGAACCGGGAAGGGGGCAGGCCCTGTAACACCCGGAACCGGCGAGGGGGGAGCCCCCGAGGCGACGACTGGGACCGGGATGGGGGAAGCCCCTGTGGCGAAGACCGGAATCGAAGTGGAGGGGGCCCCAGTGGCCTTGACCGGAACCGGGAAGGGGGCTGGCCCTGTATCACTCGGAACCGGAGAGGGGGGAGCCCCGGTGGCGGCGTCCGGAACCGGGGAGCCCATGCGAGGGGAAGTCCGCTGCGGTACGGGGGCTGCTCTGTCGACCGCCCCCGGTGCGGTAAACGCAACGCAGGGGGCGGGACTGGCTCCCGGCGCAGGGTAAACCCCCGGCAAGAAGTGGGCTCCCGGCCCCGGGATCAGGCCGGGGACGGGGTACCCCCCTTGGTGCCATCGAAGTGCCTCTGCATCTCTTGCATCTGCAAATAAAAGACTAGAATTTGCGTTACGGCACAGGTAAGGCCCGTGCTTTTGGCGAAGTATGGGCTGAGAGTCTCCCTTGAGTTGGAGGCGTCGGATCCCTGGGGAACGCATGTGGTGCGACCTGAGGAGCAAAGCCTCGTACTTGGCGGCACTGCTGGTCCCGGGGACAGCAGGTCCTTCTGGAGGGCCCCTTCCGGACACGGTTTGAGGGGGGGGCCTCCCGGGGGATACTGCCGCGATGTCTGGTTCCAGGGGGGAGGCCTCCCTCCTAGGCGCCTCAATAATGTTGATGCTTCCGATCGTGGCGGCTGCGCGCTCATACAGAGCACGGGCCATGTCTTGGTCTCCCCGGACGTTGATCACGCCATGCGGCCCGGGGATCTTCATGCAGAGGTAGTTTTGATGGGTGGCAGCCCCCAGCCGGTTGATGGTGGTCCTCCCCATAATCACGTTGTAGGAGGAGGGGAGGTCCACTACGTCGAAGCGGACCAGCTCAGTCCGGTAGTTCTCCGGGGCGCCGAAGGTCACAGGAAGATCTACCTTGCCCACGGGGTGGATCGCCTTCCCCGGGACAAAACCTTGTAGGGGCCCGGCTGCGGGCTGCAGGAGCTTCTCATCCACCTGCATCTCTTTGAAAGCCTTCAGGAATAGGACGTCGGCGGAGCTCCCACTATCCACAAGGATGCGGGCCAGGTGACAGTTGTAGATTGTCGCGGAGACAACGAGCGCGTCGTCGTGGGGGAAGCGAACCCCCCGCGCGTCTTCTGTCGTGAAGGTGAGGGGGACGTCCGACCACTTTGGTGGCGGGGACGTGTGTAGCACCCCCACAACTTTAACTTCACGCGCGTACTCCTTACGCTGGCGCTTGGAGTCCCGCCCGGAGGCAGACCCTCCCACGATGACGTTGATGCGGCGCTGAGAGGTCTGGAAGGGGAGAGCTTCTGAAGGCTCCCCCTCCTGTGCCTGCTCACCCCCCGCGGGAGCGGGGAGGGCCGGAACAGCTGGCCGAGGGAGCAAGGAGGCTGGAGTCTCCCCCCCCTGCCCGCGCTAGTCGAGGAATGCCGCGAAGTGCTGCAGTAGTTGGTCGCAGTCTCTGGTAGCGTGGGTACTAGACCCGTGGAAACTGCACCACGGTCCTTCCCGCCTTCTCCCCGCGGGGCCCTCCCGGCCGTGCGAAGATTGTCCTCCCCCATGACCTTTCGGCTTGGGGAAGGGGCGGTTGCTCCTCGGGGGGTCGCGCGAGCCGCCTCCGCCCTCGAGGACAAAAGTGTCCCGAGGCCGTGGCTCGTTATGCCCCCCCTGTCTGGGGCGTTTGGGGGGATCCCTGGCCCCCCGGTCGACGGGGGCGGGAGCCCCCTGGGTCTTCTTCCAGATATCGTCTTCCTCCGCCCGAGCGTACTTTTCAAGCACGTTGAAGAGCTCGTCGGCGGAAGAGGGGCAGCTCCGGGAGAGCCTTCGGTGGAGCTCGCCCGGGAGGATGCCGCTTTTGCAGGCTTCGATGACCGTAGAGTCGGGGACGTGGGCCACTTTGCTTTTTACTTGGGCAAAGCGCTTGAAGAAGCTTCTGATGGTCTCCCCGGTCCTCTGGCGCACTGTGTATAGCTATGAAGAATCCAGGGGACGTACGTAATTCCCCTGAAAGTTGGCGCAGAACTCCCGCTTCAGCTGCGAGAAAGACTTGATGGAGCCCGCCTTCAAATTGTAAAACCAGGAGCGGGCAATGCCGGTGAGGTAGAGGGGGAAGACGTTGCATTGGACGCTCTCGTCCCCCCCCGCCGCGGAGATGGCTGTGGAGTAGATCTGCACGAACTCGTAAGGGTCCGCCTCGCCACTATAATGTTCGATGTGCGGGGGACGGTAGGGCCGCGGCCATCGGATGCTGCGGAGTCTTCGACACAGAGGCTGGTTCGCCCCCTACACTTTCCGGGGGGAGCCCCAGTCACTGTCTTCTTTAACGGGGGACGCCCCCTCGTTATCCGAGTCAGGTAGCGGCCCAAGAGGGCCACCGGAGTGGTGGTGACGACGCTTCTCCTCCGGGCCGGGACTGATTTCCCGGACGTCCGGGCTTCCCTCCGGGGAGGATGGTTCTTCGGCGGGTCTCTTCCCCCGCCCGGTGCGAGAGCGAGGCTCCCTGCGACAACGACCGGGGGGAAGCTCTTCCCCGCGGCTGGGAGAATGCATTCGCTCGACCTCCCCGCGGGAGAAGCGGACCTGCTTCGCCGGGGGAGGGAGCTCCTGCACTGTAGCAGCCGGCCCGGAAGCTACCGGGGCCTGCTGGGGGGAGCCCCCTGCGACGGCCCCCGGGACCAGAAAGGGGGGAGCCCCTGCACCATCCGGAAACGGGGAGGGGGCGCCCGGGGCGGCGTTTGGATCCGAAGAGGGGGCCCCTGCGGCAACGACCGGGACCGGAAAGGGGGAAGCCCCTGCGACATCCGGAACCAGTGGGGGGTGAGCCCCCTCGGCGACGTCCGGGGTTGGGGAGCCAATGCGGGGGGAAATTCGCTGAGGCACGGGAGCTGCTCTGTCGACCGGCCCCGGTGAGGTAAACACAACGCGAGGGGCGGGACTGGCTCCCGGCGTAGGAATAACCCCTGGCATGAAATGACCCCGCAGCCCCGGAGGCGGGCCGGGGACGGGGTACCCCCCTGGTGCCACGAAGGGCCCGGGCATGAAATAGCCTCCCGGCACCGGGACAGGCCCGGGTGCCGAGAAGTGTCCGGAAGTATATCCCGCGGGGGGAGGGAACCCCCCGGCGAGATCATACGGGGTCGACAGCCCCCCGGAGACCAGAGGGGCCGCCAGGTATCCCATAAACGGGGGCATGATCCCCGGATATGGGTGCGACAAAAATGTGGGGGCCGAGGGCTGCGCCAACACACTAAGGAGCTCGTCCATAGGGCGCTGGGCACGGAGCTGGCCCTCCACGAGAGCCTCCAGCAGGGCGTCCCGGGGGGCCGGGGGAGCCGTCGGGGGGAAACTCGTCCCGGCCGAGGTCCCCGCGGCCGCCGGGAGCGACCCGGAGGTGGAGGCACCTAGATTGAGAGGAAAGGTGGGAGGCGGTACCTGGGAATGGTCGCCTCCGGACGGAAGCGCCGGAACAGCAGCGTCCCGGACGGGTGCCGCCAGGTCACCGGGACCGGCGTCACCGGGAAGGGCGCGGGCTCTTGTTCTCGGAGGAGCCATGGCGATTCGTCACGGGTCCCCACGGACGGCGCCAACTGTCGTGGTATTAAGAATACCCCGGAAGGTTTTGAAGACGATCCTAGCGGAGATCACGCAGCGCGGGTTGACCGGGTGACCGGTCCTCCCCCGCCGGACAAACACAAGAATAGACACAAGGATTTATACAGGTTCGGGTCCCAGTGGGGGCCCTAGTCCTGTCGACGCGCTCCCGACCGGAGTCGGCTTGGGAGGCTCTCTCCGGGGGAGAGGCTTCCGGAGCACGTCTGTGAGATTAGCTATTCCAAATAATAATGAGCTGATCCTTTACAACAGAGGGGTACAAAGGCTATTTATAGCCCCAAAAAGAAGCAAAAAAGCCTAAACTACCCCGGAAGCCACCGTCGGATTGAAGGGTAGGACCGTCCTTCTTCCGGTCAAACGTCTTGGATGCTTGACAAGTGGTCGCTGATTCCCTAGGCGTCCCTCGCGTGACCTGCACGTGATAAACAAACAGGGACTTTACCTTTTAGAAGGGCGATGACGCCCGGGACATGTCCCAGAGGCATCGTCCCGGGAGCCAAAAGGCGGCGCCCGGGACAGGCACCGGTGGCCACTGTCCCCGGGTGAATGGCGGCGCCCGGGAACCGCCCGGGGGGCACGGTCCCGGGGGCCAAAAGGCGGCGCCCGGGACATGCCCCGGAGGCATCGTCCCGGGAGCCAAAAGGCGGCGCCCGGGGCAGGCACCGGAGGCCACTGTCCCCGGGCGAATGGCGGCGCCCGGGAACCGCTCGGGGGGCACGGTCCCGGGGGCCAAAAGGCGGCGCCCGGGACATGCCCCGGAGGCATCGTCCCGGGAGCCAAAAGGCGGCGCCCGGGGCAGGCACCGGAGGCCACTGTCCCCGGGCGAATGGCGGCGCCCGGGAACCGCCCGAGGGGCACGGTCCCGGGGGCCAAAAGGCGGCGCCCGGGACATGCCCCGGAGGCATCGTCCCGGGAGCCAAAAGGCGGCGCCCGGGGCAGGCACCGGAGGCCACTGTCCCCGGGCGAATGGCGGCGCCTGGGAACCGCCCAAGGGGCACGGTCCCGGGGGCCAAAATGCGGCGCCCGGGACATGCCCTGGAGGCATCGCCCCGGGAGCCAAAAGGCGGCGCCCGGGGCAGGCACCGGAGGCCACTGTGCCCGGGCGAATGGCGGCGCCCGGGAACCGCCCGGGGGGCACGGTCCCGAGGACCAAAAGGCGGCGCCCGGGACATGCCCCGGAGGCATCGTCCCGGGTGCCAAAAGGCGGCGCCCGGGGCAGGCACCCGGGCCACTGTCCCCGGGCGAATGGCGGCGGCCGGGACCAGCCCGGGGGGGCACGGTCCCGGGAGCCCAAACGGCGGCGCCCGGGGCAGGCACCGGAGGCCACTGTCCCCGGGCAATCATGAACTTACCTGGACTTGACCGCGTGGAGATTTCCCCCAACACATGTATAGGATGCACTCAATGTGTACGAGCTTGTCCAACGGCTGTATTGGAAATGATGCCCTGGGATGGATGTAAAGCCAAGCAAATTGCTTCCGCGCCGAGAACCGAAGATTGTGTGGGTTGTAAGAGATGTGAATCTGCCTACCCAACAGATTTTTTAAGTGTCCGTGTTTATTTAGGGCCTGAAACAACCCGCAACATGGCTCTATCTTATTGATAGATTACAAAAAACTCCACTTGAATCGTCTGATTCCTCTTTACCGAAAAAGCCCGTGCTCGATTATTTCGAGCACGGGCTTTTCTGGTCAAAACGTATCTTGTCTTTATCACTTTATCATGAGTTATTTTCCTTGGTTAACAATACTTGTAGTTTTTCCAATATTTACAGGTTCATTAATTTTATTTTTCCCTCATAGGGGAAACAAAATAGTTAGGTGGTATACTATATCTATTTGTTTATTAGAATTCCTTCTAATGACTTATGCATTATGTTATCATTTCCAATTGGAGGATCCCTTAGTCCAATTAAGGGAGGATTTAAAATGGATAGATGTCTTCGATTTCCACTGGAGATTGGGAATTGATGGACTTTCATTAGGATCTATTTTATTGACAGGATTTATCACTTTAGCTACTTTGGCGGCTTGGCCAGTTACCCGGAATTCACGATTATTCTATTTCCTGATGCTAGCAATGTATAGTGGTCAAATAGGATTATTTTCTTCTCGAGACCTTTTACTTTTTTTTTATCATGTGGGAGTTAGAATTAATTCCTGTTTACTTACTTTTATCCATGTGGGGGGGGGGGGGGGAAAGAGACGTTTATACTCAGCTACAAAGTTTTTTTTGTACATTGCGGGCGGTTCCATTTTTTTCTTAATCGGAGTTTTAGGTATGGGCTTATATGGTTCCAACGAACCAAGATTAGATTTGGAAAGATTAATTAATCAGTCATATCCTTCGGCATTGGAAATACTATTTTATTTTGGCTTCCTTATTGCTTATGCTGTCAAATTGCCAATTATACCCCTACATACGTGGTTACCAGATACCCATGGGGAAGCACATTACAGTACATGTATGCTTTTAGCGGGAATCCTATTAAAGATGGGAGCATACGGATTGATTCGGATCAACATGGAATTGTTACCTCATGCTCATTATATATTTTCCCCCTGGTTGGTAATAATAGGAGCGATACAAATAATCTATGCAGCTTCAACTTCTCTTGGTCAACGAAATTTCAAAAAAAGAATAGCCTATTCCTCCGTATCTCATATGGGTTTCATAATTATAGGAATTGGTTCTATAACCAACATTGGACTCAATGGAGCTATTTTACAAATACTATCTCATGGATTTATTGGTGCTACACTTTTTTTCTTGGCGGGAACGACTTGTGATAGAATGCGTCTTGTTTATCTCGAAGAACTGGGGGGGATATCTATCCCAATGCCTAAAATTTTTACCATGTTTAGTAGCTTTTCAATGGCTTCTCTTGCCTTGCCAGGAATGAGCGGTTTTGTTGCAGAATTAGTAGTATTTTTTGGACTAATTACGAGTCCAAAAGTTCTTTTAATGCCAAAAATGCTAATTACTTTTGTAATGGCAATTGGAATGATATTAACTCCTATTTTTTTATTATCTATGTTACGTCAGATGTTCTATGGATATAAGCTATTTCATGTTCCAAACTCGAATTTTGTGGATTATGGACCACGAGAACTCTTTCTTTTAATCTGTATCTTTTTACCAGTAATAGGAATTGGTATTTATCCAGATTTTGTTCTCTTGCTATCCGTTGACAGGGTAGAGGCTATATTATCCAATTATTATCCTAAATAGGATTTTCTTTTTTTTAACTAGTCCGCTCTATATTCCATAGTGAAAAAACTAAATAATCCAGAAAAAACTAAAAAAGTCTAATTAGACCCATCTCTAATTTTTGAGAACCCTTTGAGAAGACGTTCAAGGGGTTCTCAAACCAAACAAAAATGGAAAAACTTTCATTTCCTGAGGGTTTTATGTTATGTATTTATTTAGATGGTAAGTTAAATGAACCATAACTATGTAAACCTGTTCCTAATAGATTGATACCAAAATAGCATATCCAAATTATAAGAAATCCTATAGAAGCTACAAAGGCCGAATTCGTACCCTTCCCATTCGGATTTGTTCTACTATGTAAATAAATCGCAAATATGGTCCAAGTAATAAATGCCCAAGTTTCCTTGGGATCCCAGTTCCAATAGGATCCCCACACCTCATTAGCCCATACTGCTCCACAAAGAATACCTATGTTTAAAAGGATAAACCCTAGACTAATAACACAAGAACTCCAATAATCCAAACGCTCAGTTAATTGATATTTGTAATAATTTGGAAATGAAGGAAAAGAGGTGTTTTTAAAAGCACTTCTTTTTGCATTAAAATATTCAATTTCACTAAAGAAAAATGTGTTAATTAAAACATTTTTCTTCTTTTTACAAATGCAAAAGAAATCAAAATTTTTTTGAAATCTAATGATTAGAAGAGCGGCTGATAATAAGGACCCACACAAAAGAGTTGCATAGCTTAGTAACATCATACTTACATGCATCATTAACCACTGAGATTGTAGAGCAGGTACTAGTATTGTGGATTGATGCATTTCAGTCAAAAGACCCGACGTGGCAAAGCCTTGAGTTAAAATAGTACTTGGCGCAGTTATTGTGCTTAAATCATTTTTAGAGCTCTGTATTTTAGGAATCATATGAAGAATATAGAGAGCCCATGAAAGGAAGATTAATGACTCATATAAGTTACTTAATGGAAAATGTCCCGAGGAAGCCCAACGAGAAACTAAGAATCCTTTTATAGAGAAAAAAGTAGCTATCATTCCTTTTTCTGATGAATCACGTAATCCCCCAAGTTCACGAACTAATAAGGTTATCAGATGAATCGTAATCACAATTGAAATGATTGAAAATGATATATGATTTAATATATGTTCTAAAGTTGCAAATAGCATAAGGAGAGGTCCCATTACAAAATTGTAAATTTCGAATTGAATCCATTTTATAATCTATTGTATTCTTTTTCGAGAATGCCGCCACTCGGACTCGAACCGAGATGCTTGAGCACTGCTTCCTAAGAGCAGCGTGTCTACCAATTTCACCATGGCGGCTAACTTGAAATAATAGCTAACTCAAAAGAATAATAGTTATTTTATGGCGAATCGTCGAGATTAGATTGGGACAGCCCATAGAATTTAGGAACATTAGAATCTTCATTAAAATAGGAAGTATCGTTGCGAATTTTTTTTTTAACAATAAATTCTTACACAATAGAAATTAAGCTTGAAAGAGTTGGAACAGTTTTTTCTCAATTGAAATATAGAACTAATTTTTTTCTAATTAGTTTCTAATTTAATTGATTCTTTCGATGCAATGCACAAAACCCAAAAAAGCCCTTTCTATCTATTAGAATCTCATCATTAAATCCAAAGTATTTTGGATTTTAGAATGATTTTTCTAAAATTAAAGTCTTTCTGCTCTTATTATTAATACCATTTACCAAGCCTAAATCCATTTATTTGTGAATTTTGGATAAGATAGGTAGAAGTTGTAAGTCTTGTCGCAAGAGTACTCTACTTTTCATAATAGAATCTTTCTATTCTATTATGAAAAGTTCATTGATAGGAAGTGAATACTTAGAGTCCAGTATACCAAAAACTTTTGTTCTATATATCAGATATCAGAGGGATTAGTTCTAACTAATATTGTACCGACGAATTCAACACAGAAAAATACATTAATTAATCAGAATTATTGATCTTAAATAATTGGAATTTATTTTGGATATGTCAATTTTGATTATTCCAAAACCTGATTATTTGTTTGTTTGTCGCCCAGAAAAACCTTTTGGTTTTGGATGCTTGCTACCGCTAGGAAATGATCTTGATTTTGCTAAAGAATAAGATTGTACTATGGAAAAATAAGTCTTTTTCTTCCAAAGATTTTTACGAATACGCTTTTTTGACATTGAAGTACATTTTTTTGGAACTGCCATTCAAAAAGGAGGTTACTTTTTTCTATTTGTATGTGAAAGACATCTATTACCACAAATCAATTCTTTTTTACTTCATATTTCATCTAATGTGGATAAGACAAGAGTTTTTTAGAATATTTTTCGTATATATTCTAAACTTTGCCTTAAAAATGTGGAATATATACAACTATTTAAATTAAATAAATTTTTATATATTAAGTATAGCCCATATATAGATATAGAGAGGCCATAAGGATAAAAAGAAGGGAAAATTAAAATTGTTAATTAAGTTCAGAATGGTATTCCATAATTGGAATTTCAATTAAAACAAAAAAATACTTAAACAACTAAAACTTAGGTAATTCTAGTCATTAGGATTTTCGTTCTATCAATCAGTTATGAAACAAGAGAATTACTTTATTTTAACTTTTTTGTATTTTAATAAATATCCTTCTTTAAAGTAATAACTAGATAACGAAGTTATTTGGTTAACTTTTTTAATTTAACAAACTAAACTAAACCAATTGTCAATTTTGAGTTAACTAAACCAATTGTCAATTTTGAATTATTTCAATGAGAAAAATTCTGAATTTTTCAGAATTCTAGTATTTTTTCTTATCTTTTTTTTTTTCCTTCAGAAAGAGATAAGAATTGGTGAATCGGAAACAATTTTTTTTAGAAAAATTGAAGTATAAATTTCAAGGAAAAATTGCAATTTCTTTTCTTATGGAACATACATATCAATATGCATGGGTAATACCTTTTCTCCCACTTCCTATTATTATGTCAATAGGGTTTGGACTTTTCTTATTCCGACAGCAACAAAAAATCTTCGCCGTATATGCGCTTTTCCTAGTGTTTACTTTTAAATATAGCTATGGTATTCTCAGTTTACCTGTCTATTCAACAAATAAATGGAAGTTTTATCTATCAATATCTATGGTCTTGGACCATCAATAATGATTTTTCCCTAGAGTTTGGATACTTGGTCGACCCGCTTACTTCTATTATGTTAATACTAATTACTACTATAGGAATCCTGGTTCTTATTTATAGTGACGATTATATGTCTCACGATGAAGGATATTTGAGATTTTTTGTTTATATTAGTTTTTTCAATACTTCTATGTTGGGATTGGTTACTAGTTCCAATTTGATACAAATTTATTTTTTTTGGGAACTTGTGGGAATGTGTTCCTATTTATTAATAGGTTTTTGGTTCACACGGCCACTTGCAGCGAGTGCTTGTCAAAAAGCCTTTGTAACTAATCGTGTAGGGGATTTTGGTCTGTTATTAGGAATTTTAGGTTTTTTTTGGATAACAGGCAGTTTAGAGTTTCGGGATTTGTTCAAAATAGCTAATAACTGGATTCCCAATAGTGGGATTAATTCCTTACTTATTACTTTGTGTGCCTTTTTATTATTCCTTGGTGCAGTTGCGAAATCTGCACAATTCCCTCTTCACGTATGGTTACCTGATGCTATGGAAGGACCCACTCCCATTTCGGCTCTTATACACGCAGCAACCATGGTTGCTGCGGGAGTTTTTCTTCTAGCTCGACTTTTTCCTCTTTTCATATCCCTACCTTTGATAATGAGTTTCATTTCTTTAGTAGGTACAATAACACTCTTCTTAGGAGCTACTTTAGCTCTTGCTCAGATAGATATTAAAAGAAGCTTAGCCTATTCTACAATGTCTCAGTTGGGTTATATGAAATTAGCTCTAGGTATAGGTTCTTATCAAGCTGCTTTATTCCATTTGATCACTCATGCTTATTCAAAAGCTTTATTGTTCTTAGGATCCGGATCTATTATTCATTCAATGGAACCCCTTGTTGGATATTCACCAGATAAAAGTCAGAATATGGTTCTTATGGGTGGTTTAAGAAAATACGTTCCAATTACAAGAACCACTTTTTTATGGGGTACACTTTCTCTTTGTGGTATTCCACCTCTTGCTTGCTTCTGGTCAAAAGATGAAATTCTTAGTAATAGTTGGTTGTATTCACCTATTTTTGGAATAATAGCCCCTTTCATTGCAGGATTAACTGCGTTTTATATGTTTCGGGTATATTTACTTACCTTTGATGGGTATTTGCGTGTTCATTTTCAAAATTACAGTAGCACTAAAGAGAGTTCGTTCTATTCAATATCCTTATGGGGAAAAAGGATACCCAAAGAAGTCAATAGGGATTTCGTTTTATCAGCATCGAATAGTGGAGTTTCTTTTTTTTCACAAAATACATCCAGAATCCATGGTGATACAAGAAATAGGATAGGATCCTTTAGCACTTACTTTGGAGCTAAAAACACTTCTGTCTATCCTCATGAAACGGGAAATACTATGCTATTCCCTCTTCTTATATTATTCCTTTTTACTTTGTTCATTGGATCCATAGGAATCCATTTCGATAATGGAGTAATGGAGTTAACCATATTATCAAAATGGCTAACTCCATCAATAAACTTTTTCCAGCAAAGTTTGAATTCTTCCATAAATTCATATGAATTTTTCACCAATGAGATTTCTTCCGTAAGTCTAGCTATTTTTGGTCTATTCATAGCATATATTTTCTATGGATCCGCTTATTCATTTTTTCAGAATTTGGATCTAATAAATTCCCTTGTAAAAGGGAATCCGAAAAAAACCTTTTTGGATCAAGTAAAAAGAAAGATATACAGTTGGTCATATAATCGCGGTTATATAGATATTTTCTATACTAGGATCTTTATCCTGGGTATAAGAGGATTAACCGAGCTAATGCAATTTTTAGATAAGGGTGTTATTGATGGAATTACCAATGGAGTAGGTCTTGCTGGTTTTGTATAGGGGAAGAAATTAAATATGTAGGGGGAGGGCGAATATCATCTTAGCTATTCTTTTTTTTATGTTATGTATCCATATTTTTATTCCTTTTTCTTTCTTAAGTAATTCCCCCGCCTCCTTCTTTTCTAATTTCTAATAAGTATTGTATAATAGTTCGGTTTTCCGCAATTTTTCCATTCCTCTGTGTAAATAGCCCAAGATAGGTTCACAATCAATAACATCTTCACCATCGAGAGTAACAATCAGTCGGAGAGCACCATGCATTGATGGGTGGTGAGGGCCCATATTGACTATCATGAGATCTTTTCTTGTAAGCGGTAGACTCATATCCTTTCTTCCTTAATTCATTATTCCATAAAATGGATTATTCCATGAATTCCTCAAAAGAGGCTCATCAAAATGCAAAATCTAAGACTACTATAAGACTACTAATAAAATACGAAAAAAATTTGAACGATTAAATTACTGCTCCCGAATATCCAACTGACTGATTAATTTCTTATAACGTACTCTATTTTTTTTTGCCAAATAAGCCAGCAAACGTTGACGTTTTCCCAAAAGTCTTCGTAGACCTCTTTCCGATAAAAAATCTTTTTTGTGTAATTACAAATGTGAAGCAAGTCTCCGTATCTTATTGGTGAAACTGAATACTTGAAATTCAACAGAACCCCTGTTTTCTTCTTTTTCTTCTTTAACCATAAATCCTAAAATTTTTCTACCTCCTTTCTTTTTCATGTATTTTTCTGATAAGGAAAAATAAAAAATTATGTCAGTTATTTTGAAGTTATTCTAATCTCGTACACACAAAAATTTTCAATTATTCATGTACTACTGGAATTTGGATTTATTTTATCGATGCAAATTGGATTTGGATAAAAGAATTTTGCTGATTTATTTATTGCTATATCCAATTTATTGAATTGATACACCATTTAATTGATATCATTTAGCAAAATGAAACGCATCATATGCATCCATTTTTCGGATCGAGAATTTCACGGGATAGAGATATGGTATAAGAAATAGGCTATTAAGTAACTCTAAATGAATTGTGGATACATCTGTATCCTTAACATACTGAAACGACTGCCATTATTCGTATCAAACCAATAGCGATTCATACAAGCTAAATCTTCTAATCAATGGTGGGCCAATAATGAATTTTTTTGCATATGTATTAAGACGTTGGCCTGATTTAGAAATTGTCCAGAGTTTTTTATGTTGTTTTCATTGCAAGATGATGGATCTCCTTCCGTAACTTTCCAATTACGAGTACGAGAATTGAAAGACATGAAAATTCTCAATTCTCTACGGCGTCTAGGAGATAGATAGATGTCGCGCCCCGAGACTGGGACTACGACTACTCCTGTAGAGACCTAGCTCGCTGCAGCTGGTCCCATATATGCATAGCATACACATACCCTTGACGTCCCAGGATAAGTCAAGCACAGGAGTATATCACATTGCAACAGAGTAACTTACAAAATAGTTAAGCAGTGTGGCCTGCTGGCCTTGATATTACATAAGGAGATTACAATGCCTTCACGGCATACATGGTTTAGCAAAATAACTTCTACACAGCAGAAGATAGGTGACCCACCCACAAAAGAGAAGTGGACAGCAGAACAACACACATCAGGGAAATGACGGGACTGACGCTCCTTTTTCTGGGTCCACGAAGTACTCCACGCCTTCATCTTGATTGTTGATCGCTCCGTCTGTTGATTTGTAGGTTGCAAGAGTGAGCACTTACGTACTCAGCAAGTCATAGATAAGAGTAGATACATATAGTAGTGATGACATGAACCTAGACTAGTCAAGAATTATGGATGTTTATAAAATAATCTTTTTCTTTCATACCTCATCTCATGGCAGCACTTTTCATAATATAACATCATCATTCAAGTTCACTAGATTATAGCACTACCGTGACACGTCGACACACGACAGCCCACGGCAGCACTCCTTATCATGACAACACATGTCATTTGGGTAATCTTGATTAAAACATATTTTATTTAGAAAATAATACTTGTGTCACACCCCGTGGATTTAATCCACCGCAGCAGACTCCTATAAAACCCGGGAGCTCGGAGTATTCGAATACGTTTTTAACTCTGCAGAGAGGTACCAATTTACCCGCAAGATATTCCACTTTCAAACCTTTCCTATCATAACAAAATGATTGGACCCCTGACTCACTTCATATTGTGAGCGGCAAGGTGGAAATAACAAGAACTTTTGTTATGCATCACTTACAATTCACCCCCGACCCTGTGGCTCTCAGCGAAACACAGTTGTGGTAGGCTGTATCATAACCTCCACCCCACCTCATTTTCCCATTACTGGGTCAAATATCAGATCACCCTCAGTGATAGTGGGAGTCAGCCTCCAAGTCAATCATCACAACACAACTCATGCAGGGGTTTCATGTACGATCCACATAAGTACTTGTTCAGGCCTGTCCCATACCAGGCTTGCGGTTAGCACGTTGTTCATGCCACTAGACGCACAACACAAGGTTCTAGTCCTTATATGCCAGTGACCAGACCATCCACAACCTTGCACCTTCAGTGCCTGCATTCCTTTGCAGTCTAGCACCTCCAGTGCTACCACCATTCCATACCATTTTCTGGTCACGGCTAGGGGTTTTATTTCATGAATATAAGTATATAAATACATATAATAGTTCATGGCTCAAAACTTGTTTATTTCACATTTCACAGATAACCAATCTAGTACTGCCAATTCATAAATCAACCATTCTCAATCTTTCACATGCAATATTGCCTATATTCAAGGTTATGTTTTAGCAACATTTAAAATATAGGTTCAAGATGACCAAGGATATGACTTGCCTTCCGCGTCGTAAGAAACAGCAGTTGATGACGGGTCAACAGCGAAGTCCTCGATCTCGGCTTCTAGATCTGCTCGACGACAAACCAAACAATACACACAAATATTACTTATATATTAAGATGTTTTAGGATCTATATGCAGATATGCTTAACAAGGATAACTGAACGATACTGGAGATAATTGAGATTACAAGCTGAACTGAGTTGAGATCTAGGGTTTCAAGGATTTGGCTAAGGATGGGTGGTAGATGCTCCTAGGATCTCAAGGTTACAATAAGAACATCAGTTTTGTGGCTGGTTTGATCAAAAACAGCGAATGTCAGCAGATTGACATTCGGATCAAGACTTTGACATAGCTTTAAGGAAAACTAGAGAGCTTATCTCAAGTTATGACAGTAGAAAAAATGTAGATCATAACTCTACAAATTCAGTGGACAAAGTGGCTTTCAAAATGCACAATCAGAAGTGGGTAAACAAGGCCAATGCCATTGGCTGGCATGCACTGAGACAGTGTCAAAAATTAGGGTTTAGCGGCAAATATAATTCAAGGGCTCAAATCAAGTTGTGATAGAAGAAGAAAATGTTGATCACAACCTCAGGAATCTAAGCGACAAAGTTATGCCCAAAATGCATATCTGGAAGGGAGTGAAAAGGGCTAATGCCACTGACTAACATAGTCTGGCATTGATCTTGACATGGCCAGAAACTAGGGCTTGGCATAACTTTTGATCTAGAGCTCCAAATGATGCACCACTTTGTCTGGGAGGTAGGCAATGATAACAGGAACAAATCATTCAACAGGATTCAAAGCTGAAGATGGCTGGAAGGTGATGAATTTCGAAGGAGAAGTGTGGTGGCGACACGGCACAGTGAAGCCACTGGATAGAAATCTTGGCACAGCTGTAACTTGAATTCTGGGCAGTTTCAAAGATCGAGCTAGAAGACAAATATGCTCAGGAAGTTGAGGCACACCTGAAAGACAAGTGGATGAAGCTGAAACGGCCAGGAATAGGTTTTCCGGTGATCGGCGCCGGAGAAGAAACACTGCCATTTGGGGGTTTTTGTTTTAGGCCGAATGAACTCGATTCCAAGCTTGGGAAGTGAAAGAGAGATAAGAGGAAGCTACCTGCACGATCAATTTGGCCGGAGGATGGCCGGAGAAGCCTGGCGACGATCGCCGGTTTCTGGAGAAGTTCAAAATTGGGGAAAGCTTCGGTTGAAGCTCAATCGGGAGATCTTGATGCATAGGCTTGCTGGAAATGAGTCACTGATCAATTTATTCCACAGGATCGAGAGCTAAATCGAGGTAATTTGGCCTGCATTGCCGGAACAGGGCATTCTTTGAGTTTCAGCAAATTCCGGTGATCGCCGGCGATAAGGTGCAAGGTAAATCAATTAAGTGATACAGCACGATGAGATAGATAAGGGGAACTCACTGATGCTATTAATTTGGCAAGAGGTGCTGCAGATTGTGCTGGCACCGTGAAGCTCCTCGATGGCTCGCCGGAGAAGACGACTGCAGCGGGAGATTTTGCAAAATTGGCTAAGTCCTGGTGATGTGTGGAGAAAACTACTGAGCACAGGAGTGCTTATATAGGCTCGGCGAAGATGGCAAAGGGGAACAATGAAGAGATTGGTTGCTGTGACTTGACTGGTTGCATGCAGGAGCATCAGCGGCGAAGACACAGCATTAACCGGTGATGCGACGGCGACAACGGCTCTGCAGTTGATCATCATGTCGGCTCATCGGGACATGGCAAGCTGGAGCAAGCGGTGGCGACAACATCGGCGCGGCAAGGCAACGTGGCAGTGAATTGCTGACAAAAGGCTGCTGGTCGCGCGCGGGAGCAGGCGCTGGTCGTCGACGTTGCAGTGGCGCTGCCACGACACGGCTGGAGCGAGGACACGTGCGCACCGGCATGCACGGTCACAAGTGCGGCGAAGCTTGGCCGGCGGCGAGCGTGCACGGCGCAAGGAAGCAAAACACGGCGAGGCTTCTGGTCGTGAGCACAGCAAACGGCCTGGTCGAATTTGGGCTTGATTGCAATTTCCAATTCTTGATTTGGACTGAACTGTAAATCTGGAGATTTGGAAGGTTTGATCTGATTTTGATTCTGCTGTTTTGGTATACTTAATTCCACAAATGATTTGGCACAGATTGAAGATAAAATTTGAGACATGTGGATGACTTTTGAGATGAACTGAAAACAGAGTAGATTAGGGTAAAATAAGTCTAAAACTTATTGATCTCGAATTCTGAGATTTAGGGTTTGATTTTGAGATACTCATAAAAGAAGAATTTGTATTGAAAAGCATTTGGGAGGTGTTCCCTGAATCAGATTTGAATTTGGAGATGATTTGCAACATTTTGCCTTTTCTGGCTTTTAGAAAATCTGGAAAAAGGACTGATCTGCGATACTCTTGGACTGATTTGCGAAAAAGGTTCAGATGGTGAAATCTGGCTGCCAACTTTTTGGATTAAGGTATTGGCATACCCTTGATCATAATCCAGGAATAATCTGGTCTGAACTTGGCTAAGATTTTGATTAAATCTGGATTTCTGAAACTTAGGGTAAAAGGTAATAACAGATATTCTGTTTTCGAAAACAGAAAAGAGTTGATAATTCTGGAAGTTAGGGATAGAATTGAATCTGGGTTCTGAAGGCTTTTAGGTTTAGGATAACTGATGGATCAAATCTGGCAAGTCAGATCTTGACTTGGGGTCACAGGATAGATTTGGAGATTTTAGGGCTAAAACAGAATAAAGCTGAGGCTGATTTGGTTGATCTAGAAGAGACATATGCATGCATGATTTTTAAGAAAGAAACTTTTCACCCCAAAACTCAGGATGTTACAATAGAATATTTTCAGGATCAAGAAAATCAGAAGAATCTTTCTCTCTATTCACTACCATTCCGTGTCTTCGACTTCTATTAGTTTCTTTTCTTCTTTAATGCAATAGCTATAGCTTGATATAGAATCAATTTCTCAAAGTAATGGAAACCATTCTCTTATAGGAAATGGTTCAAAAATCGCTATTCCACCATTTAGGTATCGTGAAAAGTGATACCTGTGAAGATCGTGCATTTCAGTCACATTCAGATCTGTTTTTCGAGTCCATGATATAACCAAATTGGATGGATCTTCCACCCGTTTAGCTAAGAAAGAATAGATGAAGAGGTGGATAATAGATCGATATGAAGATCATGAGCTGCCCCATAATGAAACCACCAGTAGTCGCGGATATCTCCTTCTTCCATAATCCAAGATTGGAGAAAGAAGATATAAGAGGGACCTATGGAGAATGTGGTCAGAAATCCATAATAGAGTCCAACTACAACGACCGAATTAATTATCCTCATCGAGAAACTTAGACTACTAAGTAGAAAAGATTTGAAAATCATGGCATGGGTCTCCTTTTTTTCTTACTTTAG
>CM033328.1:13536026-13541026 GCA_019359835.1 Pharus latifolius
CTTGGTTTTGAAGAAAAGATCTTTATTTTCAAAAGCGAGGCTTTTAAAGTCCTAAGCTAGGTTTTCAGAAATGTTATGTGTGGCGGTCTTTCATGAGTCACCACTTTACTCAGATTTTGTGAAGAACTTTCCAAAAGCTACTTGTGTTGCATCGACGTGGATAGAATCCACAGCGCGCAGACTCCATAACCTGGGAGCTCAGAGTATCCGATACTTTTTGAACTTTGCAAAGGTGTACCACCTTAATCCACCAATCACTCAGCTTTCAAGTCAGGCCAACTCCATGCGACTTTTACGCATGTGACAAGGCTGAAGTGACACAACAGTTTACAGTCCTAGCATTAACTATTTCCCTGCCCGGTAAATAGACAGTTAAGTCTCAAGTACCGTTGTGGGTCCTCCACACTGCCTTACTTCCTAGCCTGGGTCTATGTTCTCACAAGACACATAGCCTCTCTTGATTACAGTCGCGCACGACTTAATCTGGCATAGGGCGTCTTCCTTCTTTCCACCTTTTCCTCTCATGATTTTTCTGAACTCACATCACTCATGGCCTTCTGCGGCCCACCAGTTCTCGCAAGACACTGGATCGACAACCATTGTAGGGAAAAGCTAATACTAAAGAAAGCTACTAAGTTGCGCCCGTCCCATAAACAGGCAAGTGGTTGGTACGTTTTTCATGCCGCATAGAAGCACAGCACAAGGTTCTAGTCCCTATGAATCTCTAGTGAGGAGTCTTTTACATTCCCAGTGCGCACACAGCACCATCCACTCAAACCATCCTCACTATCGATTCCAATCACATTTTCTTTCACAAAAGGGTTTTGAATATACTTTTCTCATATGTGACCATTCAACATTTATCATATTATCTTGAACATAGTATAGCCTAAGCATGATATTCTAGGGTGACAAGGGTGCAGGGGTATTCAATGTCAAAAGGGGCTTTATAGTTATTTAGGTCATATCTAATCATTTCATTGAAACATAGCTCTTATTTGAATCTAAGGCATGCACATACTTGAAAACAGTTAACATACTTCATTTCAAAATAGTAGGCTAGACATGATCAAGGGTTTGAGACTTGCCTTGCAATGTTGGTTCTAGTTACTTGGACGATTCTTCGAAGATTTCTTCCGCTCCTTCAATCTCTGGTTCCACGGCGGATACAAGTAATACACACATACACTACATAAGCATACAAAAGATAGTCTTTATGGGAAATGATACGTAAAATATATCATGCATGCAGGGGAGAGATTTGGACAAAGTCACTTGATATTGATCGAAGAGATGGGCTCAAAAGGACTTCAATGTCGAAGGGCTGACATTCGGCTCATGGCTTGACATAGCCCTAAATTGGTCTTAGGTAGGTTTTCTGGGGAAGTGACAGTAGGGAAAGTTGTAGAGAACAACTCCAGGAATCTAATGGCCAAGGTGGCATTTCAATTGCTCAAGTGTAACAGGTATAAGTCACTCAATGCCACTGGTGGACATGCACTGACATAGTGCTGGACATGGCCAGGAACTAGGGCATGGCATATCTTTTGACTCAGGGCTCCAATTGATGCACAACTTTGTCTGGGGGTTAGGCCTTGACAACAGGAACAAAACACTCAATAGGCTTAAGGGCAGAAAGTGGCCGGAGGGTGGCCAAATCAGGCGAGTAAGCACGGTGGCCTGAACTACTGGACAGTAATCTTGGCATTGGAGTATCTTTTGATTCAGGTTGATTCAGAAGTCGAGCTAGTAAACAATGTTGCTCAGGGTACTGGAGTCTATCTAAGGGACAAAGTTTCAGAGGCTAGATCGGCCGGGGAGAAATTCCGGCGACCAGCGCTGGAGAAGACGACACTGGAGATTGGGGGTTTTCAATTCAGAGACTTTGAGCTCGATTCTTTGCTCAGGGAGTGAGAGGGTGAGGTTTGAAGAGTACTGGTGGGGTCAATTAGGCCGGGGGTTGGCCGGAGTGGCTTGGCGACGAGGACCAGTTCACTGGTGGCGCGCAAACTACGGGAGGCTACAATCTTATCTTAATTTCGAATTCCAAACTCGTAGGCTTGCTCAATTACGTGTACTGAACAACTTTTACCACTGGCACGAGGGTTGATTTGGATCGAATCGGGCAACATTGAGGAAACAGGGCATTTGAGCTTTTCTGACGATCGCCGGCGTTAGGGTTCGCCGGGGGCCAATTGGATGCTATGGTACGGAGAGGGGGATGGGAGAAGCTTACTGGTGGTCTTGGATTGAAGAAAGGAGCTGCGGGCGAAGCTGGCGACGGTGGCCTCAAAACTAGCTCGTCGGAGAAGAAGGCTGATCCGGGAGGATCTCCAAGTCCTGATCGCATGCGGCTTCGCGACCAAGTCCTGATCGCATAAGGATTCGCGACCTGGATGAGTCCGTGACCATGGATTGGTCCGCAACCAGGAAAAGGAATTAGTTCCCTGTCGGAATTGTAATCCGATCCGAATGTGTATAACTAAGCTTATCTGTTTAGGATTAGTTATATGAGTCTAATACGTTTAGGTTATTAAGTCTGATACGTACTCATACGATTGGACTATAAATACCTTGTAATAGGTCTAGTTTAGATCATCGAATTCAATCGAAGAGTCATAGAACTTATTTGAGTTTTAGACACTTATAGTTCCTTCGACGTAGGCAAGTGTGCCTAACGTTCGATATGTAAAGCCCTCTTTGAAATAAAGAGTTGTGCAATTACTTTGGGTTTCGGTATTTCCGAGTAAGATCCCGTTATTCCGCATATTAGAATCTGGGTGAGCCTAGTGCGAAAACCAAGGCTAGGTCTCAAACGGATCAAGTTGGTATCAGAGCAACTTTCCTATCCTGTGGATGGCGAAGACTCGCTAGGGTTACAAAACTTCCGGCGAAATTCCAGGCAATCAATTGACGGTTCCTACAGCCGCGTCTCCGACAATGTCTGATGATACCTCCATTCAAGCTAACCTAGCCAAAAAAGTGGCTAAGCTCTCCACCGACATGGAAACCGTGCTTGCTTGGATTAAGCAGTAGGCCATGATTGTACCTCCTGAAGTAGGGAAGGTTATGGGTAAGAAGACTGGTGAAGACTTGCGCAGGGCAGACGAAGATGAAGACGAAGGCGATCACAAGACCGACGACCTCGCCAACACCTCCTTAGCTGTCGGATCTTTTAAGGTCGACGCTAAGATTGATATACCCATATATGATGGGGTGATCGATGCCGAGAAGCTGGATTCTTGGATCGATCAGCTTGAGACCTACTTTGACCTGAAAGGGTTCAGTAGCGCTTAAAAGGTCAAATTTGCACCTTTGAAGATGAAGGACCACGCCAAGATATGGTGGAAGGCCCTTGTCACCAGTGGTGAAGCTGACGATCTGCGTGGGGTCAATTCAAACGACTTATGCGACAAGAATTTTATCCAATGGGTTACCTTGAGGAGAGATGGGAACGTTGGCACAGATTGTATCAACGGCGCGACCAGACTGTCCAAGACTATACGACGGAGTTTCGGCGACAAGCAATGGTCATCGGCATCTCACTGTCCGATCCTCAGGTATTTCGGAAGTACACATCTGGACTTCAGAAATCGATCAGTACTGAGCTAAGTCTGTTCAGAGTTCAAGACATCTCGACCGCGAGTACGACTGCTTTGGCGATTGAGAAGAAGAATAAGACCCGCAACGATAAGAACTTGAGGGAGATTTCAACCACGACAAACTACGGAGAGGGTACCCACGATACGGGTAACACTTGTGAGCATTGTCATGTTGCTGGGCACACAAAAGAGAAGTGTTATAAACTTCATCCTGAACTGCGACCAGAAAGAAAAAGGAAGGATGAACCAAGCACACGAACAGCTATGGTTACTTCTATTCCGCTCGCAGAGGAAATTATCCAGTTGGATTCGGTTGAAAAGGCGGACACGACCTTGTCTCTAATGGCAATGCCGACGGAGAAAGGTTCGGGTTCATCAACTGACCACAACCCGACAGAGGAATTGTTCACTGTTAACATACAGGTGAAGCACGAGGTGGTCGCAGCCATCTTCGACCCCGGAAGCCAAAAGAATTTGGTCTCCTTCGGGCTGGTTCGACGACTTGGTTTGCAGACGACTCAACATCCTCGACCGTATCCTATGGGATGGTTCACTTCTGACGTGAATCAGCAAATCAAGAGTCAATGTACTCTAAAGTTTGCAATATCTGCTCGTTACATCGACGAGGTTCAATGCGATGTCATCCCCATCGATATTTGCCAAGTGATTTTTGGAAGTCCGTTCTTGTATGATCGTGACGCCCATTACCACCGAAGAGCTCAAGACTACGACCTCACAAAGGATGGGATGAAATTTATCATCAGCAAAAACGACCACGTCGACACCAAGGACTTGTTGACAGCAAATCAGGCAAAACGGATTGTCAATGCATGCTCAAAGTGTGTGCAAAGCGTGATGCGTCCAGTTAGCCAAGGGGATTGTGATACATCATGGAAAATGATGGTTATTTGGCGAGCTTGCCTGCGAAAAACAACGTGCTGTTCGCAGAGGTATATCGTCGATCACCACAACGACTAGTTGAAAACTACATGCAACTTGTCTCTACGGCGCCACTATTCAAACTTCGCAATCCTAGCTTTGGGATCGGTGATGGTATTAACCTCGACAAGGGGAAGGCTATCCGCGAGTGGCCAAGGCCACAATCCATGACGGAGGTGCCAAGCTCTATGAGCCCCTATCCATACATTCGATCCGACGATTGTAGCATTGCTCATCGTGTGTTCGTTCAAAAACTCCCAGTCGTTCTCTACAACTTCACAGTTGGTCACCAACGGGAGTTGGCTCCTTCTCAACAGAGGAGTCATGATCCGGGAGGATCTCAGGTCGAGTTCGCAACGGATTTGCGACCACGAAAAGGTTTGCGACTTTGGAAAGGTTTGCAACCTTGGGAAGGATTCAAACTCTTCGAGCCTTCAATGCTGGATGATGAGCCAGATA